>JXCR01084040.1:0-13813 GCA_002079205.1 Phalaenopsis hybrid cultivar | reverse complement strand
GGTTTTCTAGGACATGTTAGTTTCTACTATATATATATATATATATAGGGCAGGTTGTGGACGAAGAGGAATTCGAAACCCCGACACCGTGATCGTGCTCTACTCCTCTGAGCTATAAGCCCCACCCCGTCTACACCGGATCTGTTCCCGGGAGTACCTTAAAAAAGGAACCTTTCCTCTCCTCAGTCATTTCGGGTTAAGAAGATGTGAAAGCTCATTTATCTATAGAATAACAATGCGTTCTGAGGCGTGAAGTGGGAAAGAAGGGATGTTCTTGAATAAGACGACCTTTGCATTTCTTATTTTGATCTTTTGAAAAATGAAAAAGTCAAATAAGAAGTANCATTCACCTAAACAAATGGTTACAAAATGATAAATAAAAGGAAAAATAATTCAATTTATGACATAAAAAAATTATTATTTTATTACCAAGGAAAGAGGAGGGAGGTGAAAACATAGTTCTAAAATATTAAAGTAGGCAACTCTGAGAAAGGGATGGGAAAGCAAGATGGCAACGAAAATGTAAGGTTGTGGTGGAGGTACTCACACGAACCAACGAAATAGATACCAACAAGTCATTTATGGAAGCAATCATTATATGTATTATTACTTGCCCAATACTCAAGAATTTATTATTTATAAAATTAATATTCAAGTTATTTTTTCTTAAATTATTAAATTGATGCATTTATATATGTCGCAATTAAATAATTAAGAATTTGATAAAAATAAAAAGAGAGGAGTTGGGTCGTTATAATGAATTTTGATATTTAAGTAAGAGTTTAAAAAATGGATGAATAAGTATGTTGAATTTGTAAATATTAATGTTTCGATCGTTATATATGTAATTTCCCAAAGGAAAATAAAATTTGAACTTAAATTTGAGTTGAGAGTGTGCCTAGTTCAAATTGAGACAAAATCGAGCCAGCACATTAAATTATACTAAAACGAAAACTTTAATCGATCTTGAGTCCATTAGATTTACTCAAGATCCATGTGAGCTCCATAAAATAAGTATTGAAGGCTAATGGCCATTTCATCCATATGTTATTAAACTTCAAAAAGAAAATCATATTAGGTTTTAAGGTTCTCCCTATAGCTGATGATGAAATCCAATGTTCATATTAGCAGCTACAGATGATGAATGCACCAATATAAGAATTAATATTGAACATCCCTCGCATAATAGTATTGTATATAGAAAAATTTCCAGCAAGAATCAAAAGATCTGATAGTTGATACACCAAAAATATATGCATTTTTAGACTCATATTTTATACTCATTTTTTGTGATACTACACTTTAAAGGAAGATATTTTTTATGTTTTGTTGGTTGTTGATTTTAGGATTTGGAGCAAAAAAGAAACAAAAATGATGAAATTTGAAGTCAAAATGAGGTTTTTGAAAAAATTATTCAGCGTCGACGGCACCAGACTGGGCGCCGACGGCGCTGTTTGATAGAGAACACAGATTTAATTAAAAAGCGACGGCGCCAGTGTCGGTGCAAACATGTTTCTAGAAGATTCGAAGAATTTGGACGCTTTTTGAAGAGTTTTTGGATGCACATATTAGAAAACCAACCTTAGGCTCTATTTAGAGCCGAAATTGATCATAAAAGACCCTCCTTCGCATCTTTTCGCACTCTTCCGCTCGCGCTTGGTCTTTCTTCACCCCCTTTCATGCCACTTTACTCCCTTCCACGACATTCCACACCATTAGTAATTTATTTTATTTATAGTTTTGAGTTTTTGTTGTGAGTTTAAGTGTAAATTTTTCTCTAAGAGTGTTGGAGAGGGAGAGAAGTGAGAGATTTCTTCTTCCTACATTTCCTAAGAGAGACTACAAGGAATTTGTTTTGAGAAAGAGTTTTAGATAAGTGTTGTTTGTTTGTTATTGTTGTATAAACTTTCTTTTATATATGAAATTTGTGTTTTGTTGTATCTTTCTCATTAAATCTGAGTAGTTTTTTTATCTTTCTCCTTACTTTGAGATATACTTTCTTTTATATATGAAATTTGTGTTTTGTTGTATCTTTCTCATGAAGTTTGAGTAGATTCATTTATCTTTCTCCCTACTCTGAGATATGATGAAATGAAGAGATAATTTGGATGTGTCAATGTTAAAATATAAAATAAATTGTGATGGTTTTTTAACTCTGCTCTTATTTTACTTTTCGATCTAGCCAATTGAATTGTTAAAATATGTTGTGAAACATATGATCCGGGAAATGGAGTATGAGTTCTATAACAAAATTGTTAAAATATATTGTGAAACATATGATCCGGGAAATGGAGTATGAGTTCTACAACAGAATGAGAATCACATGTAAGTTCATGAAGGAGTATTTCGTTCATGGAATTAAGTGCAAATAAATAGAAAAATATATATTGTTGGGTGTAGAGTTGGAGATTTTTAGGGTGATATACTAAAATCCCCAATTCGATCTTAGTGTTTAAGAACTAAAGCGAGAGTTAGTCTTCAGATTGACTGGAAATAAATATTACTGCTTTTTAGATGGATATACCGATTGTCATTAAATTCCAATTGCTCCCGAGGATCAAAAGAAGACAACATTTACAAGCCCTTATGGAATATTTATTTTTTATAGAATGTCTTTGGGACTATGCAATGCATCTGCGACATTTCAAAGATGTATGATGTCAATTTTTAGCAATTTTCCTTGTATTTGGGACTTCATTTGAATTATGTTTAAATAATTTAAAAAAAATTCTGAAATTATATGAAAAAATTAACATATTATTAAATTGGGAAAAATGTTAATTTATGGTTGCAGGAGGAATTGTACTTGGGCATAAAATTTCTGAAAATGACATGAAAGTAAATCCTGCAAAACTTTAAGTTATTGAAAAATTACCTCCTCCTACTACGGTTAGAGGAGTAAGAGGTTTTCTAGGACATGTTAGTTTCTACAGGAGTTACATAATTTTTTTTTTCAAAAATAACTAAGTCATTATGCCAACTTTTAGAAAAATACTCTATATAATGTGCGATGCTAGTGATTATTCTATTTGAGTTGTTTTGGGACAAAGACACAACAAAGTTTTTAAAGTAATATATTATGCTAGTAAAACTCTAAATGATGCTCAATTTAATTACACTACTACTGAAAGAGAGTTATTAGTTATTGTCTATGCCTTTGATAAATTTATACCTTAGTTGATTGAAACCAAATTTATAGTGCATACATATCATTCTGCTATCAAATATTTGATGCAAAAGAAGGATGCTAAACCAAGATTAATTAGATGTATACTTCTATTACAAGAGTTTGATTTTATTGTAGTTGATAGAAAGGGAAATGAGAATCAAATAAATGAACATTTGTCTAGACTAGAAAAAGAAATATTAACTAATTTTGCAAATGAAATTTTAAAAAATTTCACTAATGAACAATTATATAATATTTATGAAATGAATATACCGTGGTAGCCGATATAATAAATTATTTTATAAGTGATATTCTACCACCATATATTAAGAATCAACAAATAAAGAAATTTATATATAATTCAAAATTCTATTTTTGGGATGATCCATATTTATATAAATAATGTAAAGATCTAATTATTAGGAGGTGTGTGCTTTATCAAGAAACTCAACAAATAATTGAAAGATGTCATGATTCTGAATTTGGAGGACATTTTGGAACAAATAGAACTGCATATAAAATTTTGCAAACTGGATTTTATTGGCTCACTCTTTTTAGAGATGTTAATGAATATATTAAAACATATGATCGATGTCAGCGAGTAGGAAATATTTCTAGAAGAAATGAAATGCCTCTAAATTACACATTGAAAGTTGAAATTTTTGATGTGTGGGGATTAGATTTTGTGGGATAATTTATGTTTCATTTGAAAATTTATATATATTACCTATTGTTGATTATGTCCAAATGAATTGAAGCTATTGTTGTACTTAAATGTGAAGCTCAGAGTATTTCTAAATTTTTAAATAAAAATATTTTTACAAGATATGAAATGCCGAGAGTAATTATTATAGATGGAGGATCTTATTTTAAGAATAAGAGAATCGAGAAATTGATTAAAAAATATGATATTATGCATAGATTCTCTACTGCTTATCATCTCAGACCAGCGGTCTAGCAAAGATATCAAATCATAAAATAAAACAAATTTTAGAAAAAGCTATAAATCCCTATAAATTGGATTGGTCTGCTAGTTTAAATACTGCATTATGGGCATACAGAACTGCTTATAAGACTTCTATTGAAATGTCCCCATATAGACTTATTTTAGGAAAAACATGCCACTTACCAGTAGAATTGGAGCATAAAACACTTTGGGCTATTAAGGAATTTAATTTTAATCTAAAAGATGCTGGTGATAAAAGATTATTGCAACTCCATGAACTTGAGAAGATTAGAAATGAAGCATATGACAATGTAAAAATCTATAAAGAGAAAATGAAAATATGGCATGATCGAAAGATTATTAAAAAAAAGTTTGAACCTGAACAAAAAATTTTATTATATAATACAAGATTTTTCCAAGAAAACTGGAATCCAAATGGTTAGGACCTGATCCCAATTTTTTTGTATGTAAGGATTTATGAAGTTGACACCACTACAGCGCCAAAAACTTGATCCTTATATGTAAAGTAAGTTGTGTAAAATATGTATATGAACTATTAAGCAATGAATAATGGGATTTTACGCAAGTATACGTATCGTTATCAAGTAATAATTGACTTTCTTTTTAAACCCCAAATATCGATCCTACGGGGAAAGTATAAATTAGCAATGATAAATTTTAATAGGAAATTTATAGAAAATCAAACAAAATCACTGTCACTAATTTCGAATGTTGAGATTTTAACCAAACTAAATTACTTAACTATTAGCAAAAACAGAACTGCAACTTTTAAATATTAAATACTAATATAAGAACTATGTTTAGGTAATGAAGATTTCTTATGTAAAAAAAAACATCCTTCCCACTACAATGAAATTCTGGTGAAATGAGATGAGATAAATGTTTTTAATATTTATTATGCAAAGTAGAAACAATTTTAATTCTCTACCCTGATACAATGCATAGAAAATCATTGGCTAATCTTATGTTTAGTCCCTAAATTTTAAAAAATCATTGGCTAATCTCTTCTCTACCCTGATGCAGTGTTATAGAAAATCATTGGCTAATCTCAGGTTTAGTCCCTAAATCCGTGGTTTAGGCAGGAGGATACTGGCTCCCACTCCAGAGCTCCCACTTCCCTTCCCTTGAAGGCTAACTCTCGCTTTAGTTTTTAAACACTAATATCGCTCCAGAGCTCCCACTTCCCTTCACCTGAAGGCTAACTCTCGCTTTAGTTTTTAAACACTAAGACCAAATTAGTCACTTCCCTTCACCTGAAGGCTAACTCTCGCTTTAGTTTTTAAACACTAAGACTAAATTGGGAATTTTATTCTGTCATCCTAAAGATTCTCCAATTTTACACCCAACAAAGAATATCTCTTGCACTTAATTTCATGAATGAATTTCTCCTTCATGAAATCAAATGTGATCCTCACTCTGTTGTAAAACTTATACTCTATTTCCCGGATCATATGTTTCACAACATATTTTAACAAATCAATTGACCAGACTGAAAAGTAAATTAAGTTCGGAGTTGAAAAATCATCACAATTAATTTTATATTTTAATTATGGAACATTCATTTTATCTCTTCATTTCACCATATCTCAGAGTAGGGGGAAAACTCGGGGAACTTCTCAGACTTCATGAGAAAGATACGACAAAACACAAATTTCATATATAAAATAAAGTTCATACAACACTAAATAAACAAACAAACTTATCTAGAACTCTTTCTCAAAGCAAATCCTTTGTAACCTTTCCTTAGAAATATGGGAAGAAGAATTCTCACTTTTTACCTTCTTCAACACTCTTACGAAAAGTTTCACACTAAATCTCACCACAAAAACTCTAAACTATGAAAGCAAAATCACTAATTGACTCCAATCTGATAGTGGAATGGAATGATGTGGAGCGAAAAATGAACGTAGAGAAGTGAAAAACGTAGAGGAGCCAATTTTCTGATGAAATTCGGCCCCAAATAGTGCCCAAGGTCGGTTCTCCAAGAGGTGCCTCCAAAAACTCTTCAAAAAGTCGTCCAAATACATCGAACCTTCTAGAAACACGGTCTGCACTGTCTTTGGCGCCGTCAACGCTGAGTAAAAATCTCCAGCGTTAAATTGTTCTGCACCATCGGCGTTGACCTAGGCACTGCCGGCACTGAGCATTTCTTCAAAAACTTAATTTTGACTCTAAATTTCATCTTTTTTGCTTTATTTTTAGCTTTAAGCCCTAAAAATCAAAAACTCTGCAAGAAAATATCAAAATACATTCCATTAAAGTGCAATATCACAAAAAATGAGTATACAATATGGGTCTAAAAATACATATATTTTTGGTGTATCAAAATCCCCCAAACTTACACGTTACTTGTCCTCAAGTAACTTCTCTACTACATAAAAATTATGACTTATGGTAAAGAATTTAACTTTTAGACATTCATATTTTAGTTTTCTAAATATAATAGTTTTAACTTAAGAAAAATTCAAAACAACTTCAGTTAATACTAAAGGTGTAAGGATATTCAGTAATTAAGTCTAAGGTTTCTGATCCTCTAGTTCTTTCAAGAAAAATTGCAATATGTTATATTAAAGTCACTTAGGAAATTCATATGAAAAAGAACTTCATTAAACTTTATTAATAATTAAGTTAACATTCAAATAAAAAGTTTAGAAAATGTATCCAAGTCTTTTTCCTTAAGTTGATTCAAGTGAAGCCAATTTTTAATTAGGCATCTCCTCAAACTTCTCCTCACATCTTTTCTTTTTCTTTTCTTTTTTTTTTCTTTTTTTTTTCTGAGGATTACTATATTTGGATAGCCTTTAATGATTTTGAACTTCACTATCCTCTTCTTACAGTTAAAAACTTTTACATTTCTTCACTTAACAAATTTATATTAACTTAAGGATTTCATAAAGTTTAATTCTTTTCTTTTTACATGAACCTCTTTAAGATTTTTAATACTTCAAAATACAAATTTCTTTTACTAAAAATAGAAAAAACATAGTCTTTTTCTCTTTTACCAATTATCTTAACCCCTATNTCTTATTCTCTTTTACCAAATATCTTAGCCCCTAGAATTAACCTTTATTATTGAAAATTTTTACATAAATTTAGTATATATTTAGAAACATAAATATAGTTATCCAAAGTTAACTCCTAATACCAAAGGTCATGCTAANATACATAACAAAGTGTTGAAAATAACAACATAACTAAATTAAATTCTAAAAATGAAAACAATTTTTTACATTACAGTTTCACATAACATAACAACAGAGTCTCAACAACAACATAACACAAACAATACAATCACACAGTACAAACACATACAAACAAACAAACAAAAAGATCACCAGTCATCATCTCCCTCATCATCAATATCTAACTTCTGCTGCTGATATGGAGTATGACTAGGGTGAATAGAGAACTGAACTGTATGGTCACCCCTCAGGTATCTCACTAAAGCATCATCATAAGCATCATCATACTCAAATTTCTGACAAATCAGATCATTAGTGTGAGCATTTGTGGTCTCCATATTCTGTATCCTATGATTCATCCTCAAAATATCTCCCTGTTGAATCACCATCTAGTCCAACAACTCCCTGTTGCTGGGGTCACTTGAAGTAGTCTCACTAGGGGTTCTAGAAGTAGAAGGAATATCCCTGGCCTGTCTTCTAGATCTCCAATCAACATGGGGCTCATAAGTCTTGATGTTGGCAAGCCCAATGGGTCTCTGAGGCTCAATCCTCTCCTCATCAGGTCTGAAATCAACTCCTGCATGCTCACAAAGTGTGTAAATCAGAGCAGGGTGCGCCAATCCACCAGTGGTCTCTCCCAGAGCAATAGATCGAGTGTTCATATAAATGATAGAGCCTACATTTATATCCATTACTTGTTGAATGCAGTAGTTCAGGATGGCTATAGCCTTGGTCACTTCACTATGATGATTCGTTGGAATCATCCTCCCAGAAATAAAATAGTGTCAGACTTTAGATACTACATTTAACATAGAAAGGGGAAAGTTAACTTTAACTCTATTTTTTATTTTCCAAGCCCTTTTTTCACTTGTCAGAAAAAAAATAACTTCATCTAAAGCCTGATCTGTAGCAGAAAAAGAATGATACTGGCATCTATACACATCTTCTAGCTGATAAAACTCATTAATTTTTATTAGAGTAGACTCCACCCTTTTTCCTCGAACAAAAACAAAATCATCAGAAGCATCAGGAAGGTTGGCATAAAATTCCATTACAATCCCAGCTATCGCATCGACATTAAAATAGCATAAGTTTTCCCATTGCCAAGCGATAATCAATCGTTCAACTTCTCCTCCCGAATTTTTAAAACCTCGATCCTGAATTATTTTTTTATTTTCTTGCAAACTATGAAATCGAGCCCTGGTTCTAAAGCTAACAAATCTCTGCTCATCATATTCTACTTTTCTTTTGCTCAATCTAGGTGCCATAGGAAATCTATAAAATTTTGAAAAATTTCGAATAAATCCCAAAAATTCTGAAAATCAAAATGTAAACTACTTGAAACTTAAATCCACTAAGTAAGAGTTCTTCACCGAAGCATTTTATCAAAATTTCTCAAAAAAATTTCAAAATTTTGAATCTAGTCAATGTGAAATAAATCTCTGGTGAAAACCAAAAATTTTTACTTTAAAGTGTAGCTCTTACCTAGAGAAGATGAAATCCGAAGTTTTTTTTGCCTCAAAATCACCACAAATCTGCCCAAAATCAAGCCCTAGGTGCAAAACCAAAGGTTGAAGGTGACTTAAGGGGGTAAAAATGGAGGTTTGCGGTGAAAATCGTGAATTAAAGGGTTAATTCGCTGCTCCAGGGACGAGGGCACCGTCAGCGCCAATGTCAGTGCCATCGACGCTGAAGACCCGAAATTCATTATTTTGATTTTTCAAATTTTCAATTTCATTTTAATTTTCAATTTTTAATATTTTTAAACACAAATTTTTATCTAAATTCATAAATACACATTTCACAAACAATCATTTTTACAATCAACAACAAATTGTCTTTTATATATGAAAATATACTTTTTACAAACACATTTCACAAATTCATACCTATTAAACAAACTAATAATAAATCAACGTCGAAATCAAGCCACAACACTAAACACTGACACAAAACTATACACATAATCAAAGTTCAAAATTCTAAAGCAAAAATAAGCCAAATCAAACCTAACCAAATCCATACAGTTACACTAAAGCACAAACATTTTTAAGCAAGTAAATAGTTCACAATATTTAATCATTCAGCCTCATCTTCAGTTCTTTCACCTCTTCTAATATTTCCCATACATTGGTAATGAACATATAAGTTGTAGAAGGATCGGTACGGGAATTGATCTGTCGAATTTTCTTCGATCCACCCCTTTTCTTTAAACATCCGAACTAATCCTGCTTCAAAAGTTCCAGTGTGATCAAAATTTTCTTTCATTCTCCAATCTAGGTGATCAAAAAGGTACTTGAGATCTCCTACTGCATTCATAATACTCTGAAGTTCTCTTTCAATTTTCCTTAATTTCTTCTCTAAAGCAAGCGAACTTCCAACTGCTGGTAGCATTAATGGAGATGAAGCATGTGAAGAATGATCTATAATAGTATTTAGTGCTTCATTTCCATTACGAACATATTGATCATCAATAGGAATCATAGGCTCCATGGTAGTAAAACTTTTTCCCAACTTTCATATGACACTTGGGATTGACTGCAAATTAAAAAATCGTAGAAGGATGCCCATGTCCATAAATTGGCCCATTCATAATGATTCTCATCACAGATTTAAATATAATTAAACTTATATCAATAGGTTTCTCATTTCAATACACTAGTTTAAAATAGCACTCTCCTTGGTGACTCTACTGATCTTCATAGTTAGGGAGTAATTTTGCACAAATAAAGAAATGCCATTGTTTCGAAATTGGATTAAGTGATGAAGTAGGAAAACTAAAATATCCTTCAACTCGTACTTCCCACATATCACTTTCATCGGTCAGAAAATTATAAATATCTTGCATTAAATCTCGCGTAGGAATGAAATTTGCATAATGACAGATTGAAACATTTTCTATCATATACAATTCATTAATCCTCGCAGGAGTAAATGGTACAGCCTTACCTCGAACAAAGACAACTCCTTGGGTAATTCCATGTAGATTTGGATTGAACTCCTTCACTACAGGTATAACAATCGCAGTGGTAGTATAACACAGAACTTCCCATCGCCTTTGCAGAATGATCTTTTCAACTGGAGCACTTGGATTGATCAACCCATGATTAACAAATCCTCTTTCCTTGATCAATCTCATCTTTGTAATAATTTTATTGTATAATCTTTGCACGTCAAAACTAATAAACTTTCTTCTATTAAAAACTTCATACCTCAAATTATTTCTGGAATTGGAAGCCATGAAATCTGAAAATAACAAGTTTCTAGGCGTCCTAGGCAGTTTTTAGGACTTTAAAAACACCTCCTGATGGTTATTAAGGAGCGAAATCCCGCCAAAGTCCGCCAAAGTTGCACGAACCGTGCAACCATCCTCGGTGCCGCCGACGCTCTCAAGGGGCGCTGCCGGCGCTGAGATCAATTTCCTTGGGCGGCGTCGGCGCTAGTGGCCAAATTTTTGCAATTTTTTTTATTTTTCGTTCAATTAAATCTCAACTTTTCTTCCAATACAAATATTAGGCTTAACTTATAATAAATGTAATTGTGTATGATTATTATCTACTAGTATATAAGACACTTAACAAACTAAATAGTAATACATAAACATATAAGTATGAGTTGTCTCCCATAAAGCGCTTGGTTTAATGTTGTCAGCCCGACATACCATTTTTTTAATTGGGTTGACTTAACATTAAAGCATCTTTAAATTGAGGTATGTTCCCTTCATAATAGTGTTTCAAATGATGCTCATTAACTTTAAATATCTTTCCAATGTTAGGGTCTTTAATCACAATAGTTTCATAATGATAGACTTTAATTACTTTAAATGACAACCATCTGGATTTCAGTTTTCCTGGAAACAATCTCAATCTTGTATTATATAATACAACTTCTTGTCCAGGTTCAAATTTCTTCTTAATAGTCTCCGATCATGCCATATTTTCATTTTCTCTTTATAGATTTTTGCATTATCATATGTTTCATTTCTAATCTCCTCAAGTTCATTGAGTTGAAAGAATCTTTTCTCACCAGCATATTTTAGATTAAAATTAAATTTCTTAATAGCCCAAAATGTTAATTCTACAGGAAAGTGGCATGTTTTTCCAAATATCAGTCTGTATGGAGACATTCCTATAGGAGTCTTATAAGTTCTATATGCCCATAATGTTGTGTTAAGTCTAGCAGACCAATCTAATTTATAAGGATTTACAGCCTTTTCTAAAATGCGTTTAATTTCATGATTTGGTATCTCTGCTAGACCTCTAGTCTAAAGATGATAAGCAGTAGAGAATCTATGGATAATATCATATTTATTAATTAATTTTTTGATTCTTTTATTCCTGAAATGAGATCCTCCATCAGTAATAATTATTCTCTGGCATTTTATATCTTGTAAAAATATTTTTAATTAAAAATTTAGAAACACTCTGAGCATCACATCTAGGTACAACAATAACTTGAATCTATTTGGACATATAATCAATAACAAGTAATATATATAAGTTTTTAAATGAAGGCATAAATGGTCCCATAAAATCTAATCCCCACACATCAAAAATTTCAACTTGCAATGTGTAATTTAGAGGCATTTCATTTCTTCTAGATATATTTCCTACGCGTTGACATCTATTGCATGTTTTAATATATTCATTAACATCTTTACAAATAGTAGGTCAATATAATCCAGCTTGTAAAATTTTATATGTAGTTCTATTTGTTTTGAAATGTCCTCTGAATTCAGAATTCATGACATCTTTCAATTATTTGTTGAGTTTCTTCATAAGGCACACACCTTCTAATAATTATATCTTTACATTGACCTTTCAATTATCTGTTGAGTTTCTTCATAAGGCACACATCTTCTAATAATTAGATCTCTACATTATTTATATAAATATGGGTCATCCCAAAAATAGTCTTTTGAATCATATATAAACTTCTTTAATTGTGGATTTTACATATCAGGTGGTAGAATATCACTTACAATATAATTTACTATATCAACATACCAAGGTACATCCATTTCATCAATACTATATAATTGTTCATTAGAGAAATTCTCTAAATTTTCATTTGTAAAATTAGTTAATATTTCTATTTCTATTCTAGACAAATGATCAGTTATTTGATTATCATTCTCCTTTCTATCAATCACCAAAATCAAACTCTTGCAATAGAAGTATCCATCTAATTAATCTTGGTTTATCATCCTTCTTTTGCATTAAATATTTAATATCAGAATGATCTGTATGCTCTATACATTTAGTTCTAATTAAATAAGGTCTAAATTTATCAAAGACATAAACAATAGCTAATAACTCTCTTTTTGTAGTAGTATAATTAATTTGAGCCTCATTTAGAGTCTTGCTAGCATAATATATAACCTTAAAAATTTTGTCGTGCATTTGTCCTAATACAGCCCCATTAGCAAAATCACTAACATCGCACATTATTTCAAATGGTTTTTCCTAGTTAGGTGGTACTATTATAGGTGCAGTGACTAATTTTTTATTTAATAATTTAAACGCTTTTATGCATTCTTCATTAAAATTTCGTATCTTTTTTTAAAAGTTGGCATAAAGGCTTAGTTATTTTTGAAAAAAAATTTATGTAGCGCCTGTAAAAACCAGCATGTCCTAGAAAACTTCTCACCCCTTTAACACTAGTAGGTGGTGGTAATTTTTCTATAACTTGGATTTTTGCAGGATCTACTTCCATGCTTTTTTCAGAAATTTTATGTCAAATACAATACCTCATGCAACCATAAATTGACATTTTTCCCAATTTAATACTAAATTGACTTTTTCACATACTTCTAGAACTTTTCCTAAATTATTGAGGCATAATTCAAATGAAGTTCCAAATGCAGAAAAATCATCCATAAACACTTTCATTCCATGTTTTATAAAATTACTAAAAATTGACATCATACATCTTTGAAATGTTGCAGATGCATTGCATAGTCCAAAAGGCATTCTACAAAAAGCAAATGTTCCATATGGGCTTGTAAATATTGTTTTCTCTTGATCTTTTAGAGTAATTGGAATTTGGTGATAACCGGTATATCCATCTAAAAAATAATAATACTTATTCCCTGCCAATCTATCCAACATTTGGTCTAGAAAAGGTAAAGGAAAGTGATCTTTTCTGATGACCATATTTAATTTTCTATAGTCAATGCAAATTTGCTAACCAGTTATTTGTCTTGTTGGTATTAATTCATTTTCCTCATTTTCTTCAATTGTCACTCCTCCTTTCTTCAGAACACAGTGAATTGGGCTTACCCAAACACTATCTGAAATAGGATATATAATTTCAGCATCTAACCATTTTAAACTCTCTTTTTTAACAACTTCTTTCATTATCGGGTTTAATCTTCTCTGAGGATCAGCTTTAGTTCATATTGTTCATCTAATAAAATTCTGTGCATACAAAATGAAGGACTAATTCTTTTAATATCTGCTAAAGTCCATCCAAAAGCCTTTTTATACTTTTTCA
>JXCR01084033.1:22039-32207 GCA_002079205.1 Phalaenopsis hybrid cultivar | reverse complement strand
AAAAAAAAAACAAGGACGCCATTTAGAATAAGGAGTATTTCAAGAAGTTCGCATCTTCGAGAGCCGAGGTTTTTCTTTGGTCCATGAGGAAATACTCCAAGCACCACAGAGATCACGAAAATGAGGCAAACGATTGTAGCACCTCCAAGGTCTTATGAAGGAGTTAATCAAGGTTGAGGAATAGGAGTTCATGCTTTATAGACACTCGGGTTAGAGATAAAAATATTAGCTGGTAATGGAGGCCTTCCTCATCCTATTTGAACAAATGTCTCCTTATTTTTTGTGTTGTATCAAATATCCTTTAAAGAACATGTGCCCCCAGCAAAACTCTTAAAATGAGTAGCCCGATGCTACAACTGATTCGTCTTTCTTCTATTTTTAACTTCTTTTTCATCTTCACAAATCCTCTTCTGTACTCTAACATAAAGAGTCTTAAATAGAATTTATTTCCTCACTTTTTTAGCAATTCAAAGCATTTGTTTTTAAGGAAAATTGTTTAGTAAATCAAAGAATGCCACACTAATTGGAAAACAAAAAACTTTCAAGTTAGAAAAATGCTTAAAAAACGTTGATGATATAAAACAGTGGCACTAAGATCGCTCGGTCTGACAAGAGGAATAAAGACAACCAACTGTAGCTTAAAGATTGCCTGGCTAAGCACAAGTCAAATACCAAAATACTGCGCTGTAGTGTCAAGATCACCTTGTCTTATACCGAGGAATGAAGACAACCAGCAGTGGCACAAAAATTGACCTTTTGAGCACAAGTCAAAAATCAACATACCACTATACCATGATCACTCAATCTGAACCAGGAATAAGGAAAACCAACCATAACACTAAGATCTCCCAACTGAGCACAAGTCAAAGATTGAGAGACAGTAGTGCCCAAATCGTTTGGTTTGACCCTATGAATGAAGACATTCAGCCACCACACCAAGACCGTCCCATCTTATTTGAGGAATGAAGAAAACTAGCCATGGTACCAAGATTGACCGATTGAGCACTAGTCAAAGATCAACAGACCACAGAGCCAAGACTATCGGGTCTGATCAAGGGAATAAAGAAAACCATCTGTGTTGCAAAGATGGCCCAACTGATTACAAGTCAAAGACATTAAAATTACAATGTCAAAATTGCCCATTCTAACCTGATGAATGAAGAAAGCCAGTCGTGGTGCCAATATCTTCCAACTGAGAACAAGTTAAAGTTTGACAGATCACGATGCCAAAATTACCCACTCTGACCTAGGTAATGAAAACAATCAGTTGTGGCACTAAGATCACCTGACTGAGCACAAATCAAAGACTAGCATGCTGAGATGCCAAGATCATCTAGTCTGACCCAGGAAATGAAGACAACCAGCCGTGGGACCATGTACAAGTAAAAGACTAGTATACTGCAACATCACGATCGCCAATCTAACCCAAATAATGAAGAAAACCAATCATGGTGCTAAGATCATCCAACTAAGCACAAATCATAGATTGGTAGTCTGTGGTGCAAAGATCAATTGGGCTGATTTGGGGAATGAAGACAGCTAGTTGTCGCCACCAGACTATTGCTACCATCATTGCTAATTCTCCTTAATTATCAAATGTTTTTTGTTTATTGATATTTTTGTTGTTAAGGAGTCATCATTTTGTTTATCTATTTTTTGCCCTAATATCCAATTAACTTATTATCTAAGACCACACAAATGACATTAAAATATTAAAAAATCTCAAAGAAGGAAAATAGGCAAATGAAAATAGAAAACAGAAAAGTTTAAGAAGAATTTCATTGTGTTTAATATTAAGAAAGAACTCTAGATTGTTTGACTTTTAAGATTCTCATGCAAAGTAAACCACATGAAAAGATTCGTAACCAGAGATTTAGACATGATACATAATCTGCGCTTCAAATTCTCCTACAAGAGCAAGCTTCTATGGTTAATTACATCTTATATTGAATTAAGGTTAAAATTTGTTCTCTAAATGTTTTAAGTGTTAAGATCAAGGAAAGAAATGTCAATGCTCATTCATGAAGGTAAGAGATTTCTAGGACTCCACCACTACTCTAAAAGTTTTGTTTTATTTTTGTTTGGTCATTTTATTTTGTCTTTGTTGTTTTATTTTTTTAATTTTGTTTTATTATTATTTTTTGGTTTCATGAGATCCATTTTTGAAGCTTTAAAATGTCGTCCTTGCAAAACAGTGTTAGCACACCCTAATAACATGTAAAGTAAATATAAAACACAAATTGCCTTATGTCTTCAACAATCTTGCAAAACAAAGTTAGTATAAAATTATTTCTAACTTGTTGATTTAGTTGGTTAAATTTGTAATTTTTTGATGACCTTGTCAAGATTCCTATGACTCCATTGTCCTGGATCATCAAGGTATTCAAATCTACTTAGTTTGAAAGGTAGTTAAACCAGGACCGGATGTTTTTTGCCAGCAACCACAGATTGCGTCATCCAAAAAATCTTCGTAAATATGAACTTTGGGATTCAAGTTGTGCTTGGTGATTTTTGTTAATTAAGGTTTCACTTAAGTCTTAGTATCTTTTTGGGTTTTAAGAGTTTAAAAATTTTAGGTTATTTACGACTTATTAACTGATTAAGTTTTGTCATTTTTTATTTTTAATTTTTTTTGGATGACCCAATTAGGAACCCATGGTTTAGTTTTCTATGGTCATTTGGTTTGCGATTTGATTACTCATAAGTGACTGGAAGACATTTTGCAAGCAACCATTGGTTAGCTCCTTCAAAATATCTTCTCTAATGAGGTTTCATTTTAGGGTCCAGGTTTAAGTTATAGTATCTTTAAGGTAAATTTTTAGATCATTTGTGTTTTAGATTAATTCTAGTCAAGTTGAACTAACCTAACATAATATTCCAATTAGCTTGAGTTAGCTTAAATTAGATTGGCATTTTGGTTTTAGGTGATTTTAGCTCAATCTAGGCTGGACTTATAATTTTGGGTTACCTAGGTTAAATTTGGGCTGAACTAATGGTTTAAAGTCACTTAGGTTCAATTTGAGTTGAACCTAAGGTTTAGGATCACTTAGGTTTTGGGCTAAACATAAGGTTTAGGGACACATAGGTACAGTTTGGGTTGAATCTAAGGTTTAGGGCCACTTATGCTCAGTTTTAGTTGAACCAAAGGTTTGGGGTCACTTAGGTTCAATTTGGGCTAAACCTGACTTAGGTTTAGTTTGGGTTGATCCTAAAGTTTAGGGTTACTTAGGTTCAGTTTGGGTTGAACGTAAGGTTTAGGTTAAGTCTAAATTAGCTTAAGCTTGAGATAAATGGGTTAAGTTTAAGGATTGGGAGTAAACCTAATTTGGTTACGGCTTATGGTTGGTTTACGATTAATTTAATTGAAGCTTCAATTAAACCTAATAGGTCGAATGTAAATTAGAATTAATTATGGTTTAGGGTTACTTAAGCCTAATTTAAGTAAGGCTTAAGAGATTAATTATGTATAATGTGGTTTAGACTTAGTTAGGATTTAAAGTTACTTAAGTCTAATTTAAGTATGACTTAAGAGATAAATTAAGTCAAATGTGGTTTAGAATTAATTAGGATTTTGGGGTTAATTAATCTTAATTTGGGTATGGATTAAAGGTTTAATTAGGTCTAATTAGGTTTATACCTAATTAGGGTTTAAAGTTTGATTAAGCATAAGTAATGCTTAATGTTATAACTAGGGTTAAACCTAATTAAGGTTTAAAGGTTAATCAAATCTAATGTAAGGCTTAAATGTTTAATAAGTTATAATTAGGGTTAGACATAATTAAGGTTTAAAGGTTAATTAAGCCTAATTTAGGTAAGGCTTAAAGGTTTAATAAGGTTTAATTAGGGTTAGACCTAATAAGGGTTTAAAGGTTAATTAAGCTTAATTTAGGTAAGGCTTAAAGGTCTAATTAAGTTTAATTAGAGTTAATCTAATTAAGGATTAATGGTTAATTAATACTAATTTAGGTAAGGTTTAAGGGTTTAATCAAGTCTAATTTGGGTTAGACCCAACTAAGGTTTAAAGGTTAATTAAGCCTAATTTATGTAAGGCTTAAAGGTGTAATTAAGTTTAACTAAGGTTACACCTAATTAGGGTTTAAAAGTTAATTAAGGCAAATTTAGGTAAGGCTTAAATGTTTAATTAGGGTTCAATGGTTAATTAAGCCTAATTTAGGTAAGGCTTAAAGGTTTAATTAAGTTTGATTAGGGTTAGACCTAATTAAGGTTTTTAAGATTAATTAAGCCTAATGTAAGTAAGGATTAAAGGTTTAATTACACTTAGACCTAATTAGGGTTTAATGGTTAATTAAACCTAATGTAAGTAGGGCTTAAAGGTTTAATTAGGTCTAATTAGGGTTAGACCTAATTAGGGTTTAAGATTACCTAAGCCTAACAAAGGTAAGGCTGAAGGATTAGGTCTAATTTGGGTTAGAGCTAATTAAGGTTTAAATGTTAATTAAGCCTAATTTAGGAATGGTTTAAAGGTTTAATTATGTCTAATTAGGGTTACACCGAATTAGGATTTAACGGTTAATTATGCCAAATTTAGGTAAGGCTTAAAGGTTTAATTAGGTCTAATTAGGGTTAGGATTAGGCCTAATTAAGGTTTAAATGTTAATTAAGCCTAATGTAAGTATGGCTTAAAGGTATAATTAGGGTTAGACTTAATTATGGTTTAAATGTTAATTAAGCTAATGTAAGTAAGACTTGAAGGTTTAAGTAGGTCTATTTAGGTTTAGACCTAATTAGGGTTTAAAATTACATAATCCTAATTTAGGTAAGGCTTAAGTGTTTGATTAGGTCTAATTTGGGTTATACCTAATAAGGGTTTAAAGGTTAGTTAAGCCTTATTTAGGTATGGTTTGAAGGTTTAATTAGGTCTAACTAGGGTTAGACCTAATTTGGGTTGAAAGGTTAAATAAACCAAATTTAGGTAAGGCTTAATTTTGAAATTAATTTAGGGATTTTTCTTGACTTTAGAAAAATCAGGAACATTTCCAAGGGTAAAAAGAAAATTTCCTATGAATTTTAGAATTTTTGGAACTATAATTAATTTTTAGTAATTAAATTAGTTTCACGAGTATTAAATTATTTAAAAATTAAAAATAATTCATTTATTATCAAATTTATTTTTGTTGTTTTCTCCTTGCTTTGCTGAGTTTAGAATTTTTCTATTTTATTTTTGTGATTTTTCCTTACAAAGTTATGATTTTTTAAAGTTTATTAAGATTTTCTGGAATTAATTAATTAAGAAAAATCCAAATTAACTACTTATCCGACACAACGCCAATTCATTCTTGGATGGGTCGAAAATCCACATGGCGGTGTCTGATCTGGTGTCTTCCCTTCCATGGTGTATTCGTTGGATTTAATTTTGGATGTCCATTTCTGATACAAGGAAATGGACGACATGGGTTATTGTCCTCGTAGAACGTTAACCCGAGTGCCGTTCATGATGAAACAAAAATTTCTCCCTCGATTCTCCATAGAATCTCATGGGATTGTTGACGTCACTTTTGGTTGAGGTTTACTTTTTCCTCTTTAGTAGCCTAAGGTCTAGCCATAAGACTTTCCTATTGACTATTCTTAGAAAACTAGACAAGGAACTCTCACCATTAGAAATTTTAAACTCTTCTCTACTTAACTTGAAGTTCCACATATTGGGCCTAACCTCTAGCACTTAGTAGGTGGGGTCACTATGGGGGAAACTCAAAATGAGTCACCCTTAGGACTGCTGAACCTTAGGATTGATCCTGGGTGTTGGTCTATGGCTAAGGCACTCACTTGCAATCATTTACAATCACAATCACTCATTACCTTAAACCCAGAACTTCTAGGCTTTGGTCCCTTGATACTTATGGGAGACTCCTGTAGGTGGTTCCCTAAACCCACTAGTCCTGGGCTAGGGTTTAGCTAAGACCACTACATAGAGGACCCAAAATGGGGTTTTCCATTGGCCCATGGCTTATTGATGGTGGTTGGCACTCCAAATCTACCAAGATACCCAACCTACCCTTTTACCCCTAAATTCCCTCAAATTACCTAGATACCCTTGGGAACCNAAATCTACCAAGATACCCAACCTACCCTTTTACCCCTAAATTCCCTCAAATTACCTAGATACCCTTGGGAACAAAAATTTACAAATCTAGCCAAAATACCCAACTTGACTAAAAAATCATTTCAAACACTTTGAAAACACACAAACTACCCAAAATCCCCAAATTAAAATTACCAAAATACCTCTCTTTAGCCCAAAATTCCAAAAATTCCAAAAAATCCCAAAAATTCTAAAACCTCCTAAATATTCTCAATTTCATTTTTCTCAACTATCACATGACTCAATTTGGCCAATTTGACCATCTTTGATCAAAACTCCCAAATTGCCCTTTAAAGGCCCATAGTTTCCCCAAATCACTCCAAATGTCTATCCAATTGGTCTCAATTTACCCCAATTTCAATTCTAAACTCAAATTCACCCTTGATATGACTAATCTAGACCAAATCCAAGCTCAATTGGTCCATCATTTGGATCTAATTTTGATTTAAACAAAAAACCCAATTTTGGCCCTATGACTTGGTTCCACCAAATTAAAACCATAGCCTACTCAATTTTNCTAAACTCAAATTCACCCTTGATATGACTAATCTAGACCAAATCCAAGCTCAATTGGTCCATCATTTGGATCCAATTTTGATTTAAACAAAAAACCCAATTTTTGCCCTATGACTTGGTTCCACCAAATTAAACCCATAGCCCACTCAATTGGCCACAATTTGTGTTGAAGAATCTTTATAACATCCACATACATCAAAATTGACCTTTAATTGGCCTTGGTGAGACCTAAAATTCATTTGATTTCAACCTAAGTTCAAAAAGCCCCAAATTTGCCCCTAATTGGCCATGTATCAAAATCTCACCAAATTGATGGCCTTAGCCCCAAAATTTCCACACTATCCCTTCATGNGGTGAGACCTAAAATTCATTTGATTTCAACCTAAGTTCAAAAAGCCCCAAATTTGCCCCTAATTGGCCATGTCTCAAAATCTCACCAAATTGATGGCCTCAGCCCCAAAATTTCCACACTATCCCTTCATGAAAAAATATTCAAAAAACCTCCCTTGATCATGTGGACCATTTGATTTGGACTTAGCCCAAGGGTAGCCCAACCTAGGCCCATGTCTAGCCCAACATACCGAAAATTGACCAAATTCCAAAAATCCCTCAAATTGAACTCAAAATCACTTCAACCCTTCACCAAAAATCTTCATAACAATCATCTACACAATGTTAATCAATCAATTGGGCCATTTGACATGGCTAACCTAGCCCAAACCCAAACTTTGCTCACTTGAACCCACATTTAACACATGCATTAAAGATGGCCTAACTACCCAAAGTCATCAAATTAACTCAACCTCAGCCATTGGTTAGACCCTAAGACTGAGAGAAAACCCATCTAACCATCTAAAATAAGCCATANTAAAGATGGCCTAACTACCCAAAGTCATCAAATTAACTCAACCTCAGCCATTGGTTAGACCCTAAGACTGAGCGAAAACCCATCTAACCATCTAAAATAAGCCATAGACCAAAATTCCCCCAAATTAAGGGATTTTATTCCCAAAAATGCACATGCTTAAGATACCCTTACTAAAACTAAACCTCATTGCATTAAGTAACTTTGACAGATTCCCCTGGAAGCTGTGAGCACCTAGCCACCTCCCCTTGCCATGGCTTGCTGGCCTAGTCACTGGAGAAGCTCAAAACTGAGAGCCACCCCAATGGAACTTCACCCAAATCAAACATAGAGGCCATCTCAGCCAAACCAAATTGTAGAGCTCCTCTGCCCTCCACCTAAGCACCACAATGCATCCAAACATTNCCTAGTCACTGGAGAAGCTCAAAACTGAGAGCCACCCCAATGGAACTTCACCCAAATCAAACATAGAGGCCAGCTCAGCCAAACCAAATTGTAGAGCTCCTCTGCCCTCCACCTAAGCACCACAATGCATCCAAACATTTGCCTTGGGAGCCACCCTATGGCCATTTTTTTAAAACTCACCTCCAAGGCCATGGGAGGTGTGCTGAAAATTTCTTAGAGAGAGCCCCCCAAACTTCTCACAGAGCTTCTCTAAGATCCCCTCAGTGCAATCCTACCCTCTTCCCCCATTGAATTCCACTGTGGAAGATCAATTTTGAGTTCAAACCTCTGCCAAAAACCAGGACAAAGCTAATTACACTTTCACAGTCAACCAAACTTCAATTACTTGTGCCATACCTTCACAACAGAGAAAGAAGCCAAAGCCCCACAAAGTCCCCCTCTAAAATAGCCTCTACAACAGCTCTAGACANCTATGCCAAAAACCAGGACAAAGCTAATTACACTTTCACAGTCAACCAAACTTCAATTACTTGTGCCATACCATCACAACCAAGAAAGAAGCCAAAGCCCCACAAAGTCCCCCTCTGAAATAGCCTCTACAACAGCTCTAGACCAACACCCAAATCTGGTCGTGATCAAAATCATATCCAGGTCTCACACCAAGATAAGAGACTCAATCCTTAGTCTATTTGGATCATAAAAAATGTGTTGAGACCCTCTGATTGAAGCTTCACTTCTCAAAGCAAAGGTATAAAACTTCTCTTCATCCCGAGCCTATTTTGATTCTCCATTTAATTAGGCTTAATTTAATTGCATGATTACCGTATGGATGTGTTCGTCTCACTTAGATGAGTCCATAGGATCAAACCCAAAGTGATTTGGTTAAGTCCAAGTTGAGATCTTCAGGTTTTAGTGTGGACGGTCACAGGATCACTCTATCGGAGACAATGATGGGGAGTCGTTTGATCAAGCGTGTATCAAATGGACGGAGGAGATCGAGCCGGATAACATTTCAGAACATAAACGATGAGCCAAGCCAGCAGCTACATGGTTGGTAGCGTCCAACCAGAGCGCGTCACGCATGCCTTAGGAGCTACCTAGGATATAGTCAGCACGCGCTGTTTAAATAGATAAATAGGGATTTTTTTCTATTTATTTAAATATCCCTAACTTAAAAAATTTATATCTTGGTGTAGAAAAATCACAAAAATAAAATAAAAATACTCTCTTGCTCAGGAAATAGAGGAGAATAATGTGGAAATAATTTTAAGTCCATGTAATGCATATTTTATTTTTAATTAATAAAACACGAATTTCAATCTTTTGATTCTCCATTCATGTAGACTTATCACCATAGCTTGAATTTTTGGCATGTTGTAGCCTCTGTAAAGGGGAACAATCTCTGATTTGGCATGTTGTAGCCTCCGTCAAGACTTATCACCTATTTTAAATATTTAAAAAATTAAAAAATTCATAAAAATCACAAAAATAATAAAATTTATGAAAATGTTCTAAATTATTTCCTAAGCACTTAANAATTCATAAAAATCACAAAAATAATAAAATTCATGGAAATGTTCTAAATTATTTCCTAAGCACTTAGAAACAATTGTAATATTTTTCCTGGTTTTCTAAATAAAGATATTGAATTTTAAAGCTTAAAAATGATTTTTAAAGGCTAAAAATGGATTTTCATTAAAAATAATTCCAATAAATCAAATAAAACTCAAAAAAATATAAAATTGTCTCCTCTGAGTTCTATGACCTTAGGGAGATTTTTTTAAAATATAAAAATTAATTTTCCCCATTTAAAATATTTTATATTTAATAAATACCCCAAAATTTAAAATAATTCTTAAAATTGAAATAAATTCAAACTATCATGAAATTTGGTCCAAAGGCTTCCCACGTCTAGGTCTACTNTATGACCTTAGGGAGATTTTTTTAAAATATAAAAATTAATTTTCCCCATTTAAAATATTTTATATTTAATAATTACCCCAAAATTTAAAATAATTCTTAAAATTGAAATAAAATTCAAACTATCATGAAATTTGGTCCAAAGGCTTCCCACTTTCAGGTCTACCTCTAGTAAAAATTTCAAGGTATTAGGATTTACCTTGGTCAAGTTAGTAGTTTTCTTTGAAAAATCCTATTTTTGCATGAAAATAATTATATAAAATAAATTAAATCTTGAAAAATAACATTTTCTCCCTGATGTCTTAATTGACCCATGAATGAGGTAGGATAAAAATTTCAAATTCATTTGAATTGAATTTTAC
>JXCR01084033.1:10963-21191 GCA_002079205.1 Phalaenopsis hybrid cultivar | reverse complement strand
AATGTTCTAAAATTGAACCAATCCCCTTTCACACCTCTATGTCCAATCTCATTGAAAAGTCCTACCCTTTGAAACTCCTTGAAGATAATATTTTCTAATTTTTATTGAGAGTCTTCTTAGGTGGCTTTGCTCATTCAAGATGCATTAGGGGCTTGCCCTTATAGGAAGCATGTCCGAACCCAGCTTAATATAAACCCTATTTAATTCATTATATTAAATAGGGGAACTTATCGGCAAATATAAAGGTTTTGCAGACCAAACGGATGTCATATATTCTTTAGTTTATTTGATCGAACCTCATCCTCAAGTCTTGTGTTTATCCTTCGTTATAGATATAGGATTTAAGGTACAACGCTCTTTCATTTGAACTATGAAAAATATGGGGTCAGTTTAATTTCATAATTTTCTAAAACTAAATTTATATGTAAACTAAACGTCCTTCCAAAGAAGGCAATGGGACTTTGATTATGGCAACTCTCCAACCAAAAATAGTGCCGATAGCTTCTGGCGATTTCGCTGGGGACAAGATTTTCTCTCCATACAAATCAAGAAATATTATCTTCACACCGTCAGTAATATGTCCTTGCCCCTCTTGGACCAAATTACCCTTTTTTTGTTGGCAAACTTTACCCATTTCTGTCTTGGGAAAGTATGGTTTACTCTTTGGACTTCGGGACTAGCTGTTCAACTATCATGAATCAAGGGCTCAGAAGGCCATTAAGGATCTTTTAAAATTTTCATGTGGGGTCGGACCCCCAATAGGTGTGTCGGTGGACTAGTTCCACCTGGGCATTATCTGTCACTAAATAGTTTCCGTACTTGGTCTNAGAAGGCAATGGGACTTTGATTATGGCAACTCTCCAACCAAAAATAGTGCCGATAGCTTCTGGCGATTTCGCCGGGGACAAGATTTTCTCTCCATACAAATCAAGAGATATTATCTTCACACCATCAGTAATATGTCCATGCCCCTCTTGGACCAAATTACCATTCTTTTGTTGGCAAACTTTACCCATTTCTGTCTTGGGAAAGTACGGTTTACTTTTTGGACTTCAGGACTAGCTGTTCAACTATCATTGAACAGAGGGGTTCAGAAGGCCATAAAGGACTCTTTAAATTTTCATGTGGGGTCGGACCCCCAATAGGTGTGTCGGTGGACTAGTTCCACCTAGGCATTATCTGTCACTAAATAGTTTCCGTACTGGGTCCTAAAATACTTCACATCTCCCTTCTAATTTGATTTCCTATTCTGCAAATTAAACCAAATCTTGTTGTGCTGCGCGCGCCTTGAAATTTTCTTGTACTACTTAAATTTTACACTTTTTCTTAAACAAGATATTAAAATACTCATAAATTAAGACCCGACTGGTCTACAGATCAACTTTTACTTTCAGTACTTGCCTAAAAATTACNCTTCTAATTTGATTTCCTATTCTGCAAATTAAACCAAATCTTGTTGTGCTGCGCGCGCCTTGAAATTTTCTTATACTACTTAAATTTTACACTTTTCTTAAACAAGATATTAAAATACTCATAAATTAAGACCCGACCGGTCTACAGATCAACTTTTACTTTCAGTACTTGCACTAAAAATTATGAGGTTTTTGGCCATACAGCTAACCCCAAAACTTTCTGTTTTAAAGCCTGCTGCAATGGCCTACCCAACGCTCACCTTTTCCTACAACCTGCTAAAGAGCCACGAAGCCCGTAATCTCGCTCCTACCATCAAATTTGAAGCTGGATTTGGAGATCTCGAGGTCATCCTTGGCAAAGCCCCGTTTGTAGTAATGAAGATCGCCGCACCGGAAATACAGGNTTTGGAGATCTCGAGGTCATCCTTGGCAAAGCCCCGTTTGTAGTAATGAAGATCGCCGCACCGGAAATACAGCAACCATCTGCAAAATTCAGCCTGAACTGCCTTCAAGACTTCCCTGCCTGTAAGAAGTCTAAAACTACTGTTGTCATGACACCCACCAAACCTGCTAGCCCCACTGCTGCTAAGGGGAAAGAAGTAGTGATTTTTGAGAATCAGACTGAGGGATTAACTGTCCCGACACCCGTGTTTGAAATTAGATCAAGTTTGAGGACTGTACTGCTGACTGATCAGAGGAAAATATGTTGAGATTTTCATATCTATTTTATACTATTTTTTGTGATATTACACTTTAAAGAAAGGTATTTTTAATGTTTTCTTGTAGGAATGATGAATTAGGGTCATTGGAGCAAAAGTATGCAAAAATGAGCAAATTTAGAGCGAAAAAGACCAAAATGTGCAGAATTGAACTAGGGTGCCCACGGTGCCATCGACCACACTGACAACGACATTTTCTCGAGACTCTAGAATTAATTCATTAGGAAGGTCCGCCGACCGTACCCTCGAGGCCGCCGACGGCGAGCTCGGCGGTTATGCCTAATGAGGCTTTGGATAAGGCCAAACTTTGAAGGGATGATTAGGCAACTCTTGAGAAAGCTCATCCATAACTTTAAAAGAATTTTTTGGCCGAAAATTGAAA
Organism: Phalaenopsis hybrid cultivar; assembly: GCA_002079205.1. Classification (NCBI taxonomy): domain Eukaryota; kingdom Viridiplantae; phylum Streptophyta; class Magnoliopsida; order Asparagales; family Orchidaceae; genus Phalaenopsis; species Phalaenopsis hybrid cultivar. The sequence goes on along the minus strand of JXCR01084033.1, from coordinate 18,678 downwards.
GGGGGAAGTGCTAGAGAGAGTTCTTGGAGGTTAGAAAGGTTCCCATAATGTGTAAAAATTGTGAGGAATTCTTCTATAGATTGTAAAAGTGGAGGGAAAGAGAGAGATTTCTTCCTCCTTGTTGCTTCGAAGAAGAATTCTATGTGCTGTAAAGAAAGGAAGAGATTCAAAGGAGCTTCGAGGAGTGTTCTTGCGAAGAAATTAGAGATAAATTATTTACTTATTGTAGTTTATATGGCTTTGATTTTATATATGAATTTCAAGTTTTGTTTTGTTTTCCCCATGAGATATGAGTAGCTTTCTTTGTCTTTCTCCTTGTCTTGAGATTTATGAAATGGTGATTTGAATTGGTGAAACCATGAAAATATTTAAGAATATCAATGATCTTTTCACTTTGATCTTAATTTACTTTCAATCTGGCCAATTGATTTGTTAAAATATGAAGTTTTACAACTAAGGTGAAGATTACATCCAAGATTTAGGGAGGTCAAAGTCCTTGAAAGTTAGGTGCAAATAAATAGGGAAATAAAAATTATCGGGCGTAGAATTGGAGATTTTAGAGTGACAAGGTGAGCAAATTAAATAGGGAAATAAAATTATCGGGCGTAGAATTGGAGATTTTAGAGTGACAAACTAAAATCTAATAGGGAAATAATATTATCGGGCGTAGAATTGGAGATTTTAGAGTGACAGAATAAAATCCCCAACTAAGGTTCAGGGAGGTCAAAATTAAATATGTTGAGTTTTACAACTAAAGTGAAGATTACATCCAAGATTTAGGGAGGTCAAAGCTTTTGTTAAAATAAGTTGAGTTTTACAACTAAAGTGAAGATTACATCCAAGATTCAGGGAGGTCAAAGCCCTCAATATGTTGAGTTTTACAACTAAAGTGAAGATTACATCGAAGATTCAGGGAGGTCAAAGCCTTTATATGTTGAGTTTTACAACTAAAGTGAAGATTACATCCAAGATTCGGGGAGGTCAAAGCCCTTGATATGGTTGAGTTTTACAACTAAAGTGAAGATTACATCCAAGATTCAAGGAGGTCAAAGCCCTTGGAAATTGGGTGCAAATAAATATAGTTTTACAACTAAGGTGAAGATTACATCCAAGATTTAGGGAGGTCAAAGTCCTTGAAAGTTAGGTGCAAATAAATAGGGAAATAAAAATTATCGGGCGTAGAATTGGAGATTTTAGAGTGACAAGGTGAGCAAATTAAATAGGGAAATAAAATTATCGGGCGTAGAATTGGAGATTTTAGAGTGACAAACTAAAATCTAATAGGTAATCTAAGGATTTAGGGAGGTCAAAGCCCTTGGAAGTTGGGTGCAAATAAATAGGGAAATAATATTATCGAAAATAGAGAAATAATACTATGGCGTAGAATTGAAGATTTTAGAGTGACAGACTAAAATCCCCAATTCGGTCCTATCGTTTGGCTGTGATTTAGGGAGGTCAAAGCCCTTGGAAGTTGGGTGCAAATAAATAGGGAAATAAAATTATCGGTATTTAGGGAGGTCAAAGCCCTTGGAAGTTGGGTGCAAATAAATAATTATCGGGCGTAGAATTGGAGATTTTAGAGTGACAGACTAAAATCCTCAATTCGGTCCTATCTTTTGGGTGTTGAAGAGTAGATGTTAGCCCTCAAGCGAGGGGAATGTGGGAGCTCCAAAGTGAGAGCCAGTATCCTCCCAGCCTAACCACAGATTCAATAAGCAAGCGTAGGATTAGTCAATGTTCTTTATGCTTGGACCAAAGGGTAAAGAATATGGCACAATAAGTTCTTTATGCCTGGACCAAAGGGTAAAGAATATGTATGCTCCTATTTGGCACAATATAAATTCTTTATGCCTGGACCAAAGGGTAAAGAATAGGTATGCTCCTATTTGGCACAATATAATTTTAACCTTATGCTAAAGGGTAAAGAATAGGTATGCTCCTATTTGGCACAATATAATTTGAACCAATTCACTTTATTAATTCACTATAATTTCTTTACAAGGAGAAGGATGATTTCTTATATATTGAATATCACATTTAAACCCTCATTAGTATCATTCGTGATTTAATAGCTATTAAAACGACATATTTATTGCAATTGCCTATTAGTGACAGATAAAGAAATTGAACTTCATTGTTGTGATTAAAGTATTGCTTTTTCTAAAATGTTAGTTCGTAATTCTAAACTACTCCTTAAGGAATCAATATCTAGGACTCCATTAGAGCCCTATATTACTTGAGCGATATGTATACTTGCGTTGACAATATCTAGGACTCTCCATTAGAGCCCTATATTACTTGAGCGATACGTATACTTGCATTGATAAGTGTGACTTTATCCATTAGAGCCCTATATTACTTGAGCGATACATATACTTGCGTTGATAAGTGTGACTTTACAGTTATTGAATATATATTACGTCCATATCTATCTTATATTTTTAAGCATATATAAAGTCGTGGTCAAGTTTTTGGCGTCGTTGCTGGGGAGTGAGTGAGTGAGTAAGAGACAAATTAGGATTATTAGAAAATTTTACTTAAATTGCAACTTATTTTTATATTTAATTAATTATATTACTGTGTATTGATTTCAAAATATATGCATAAATTTGGACCTGAAATTCTTATACCCTACGATTCAAAATTAGAACGCACTATTAGAAGGATTAGAAGATTAAGAAGAGAATCTAGAAATTTTGATAAAATGGAAAATAACATGAACAATCAAGGAATAGAGAATGAACACTAACATAGACCCCTATGAGATTATGCAAATCCTACAGCAAATGAAATTCACTTATCTATCCAAAATCCTGATGTAGATGCTAATTTATTTGAGCTTAAACCTTCTATTATCCAAATGGTACAAAACAATCAATTTGGATGTACACAAATGAAGATCCTAACTTACACCTCGCTAGTTTTTTAGAACTGTGTGCTACTTTTAAATATGATAGTCTCAAGCGATGCTGTTAGACTTAAACTTTTTCCTTTTTCACATAAGGACAAGGCTAAGATGTGGTTAAATTCATTAGCACCAGGATCTATTAAAACTTGAGGAGAAATTTTAAAATTAATTTCTATCCAAATATTTCCCTCCATCCAAAATTACTAAACTTAGAAATGACATAACATCATTCTGTCAGATATGAAGCTTGGGAGAAATTTAAAGATCTTCTTAGGAAATGCCCTCATCATTCGTTACCAGATTGGTTGATAATTCAAAATTTTTATGATGGATTAGTGGGATTTCTTAGATCGATTATAGATGTTGCGACTGGTGGTTCTTTAATGTCAAAACCTTTTGATGAGGCTTATTAATTAATAGAAAAGATGACTACCATCAATTTTCAATGGCCTTCTGAACGGATAAATCCTAAAAGAGTAGCTAAGATCCATGATTTTGATGCAATATCTATGTTAAGCAGATTGCTGCAATATCAAAGAAATTAGATCACTATGGGATGAATTATTCTCCAACACCTCTTATGATGGAAGATAATTCATCTGGCAATTTGTGGATGTTCAACCTTCATATGAAACTTTCAATGCTATTAATAGACCCAACAACCCTTATTCTAACTATTATAACCCAGGTTGGAAGAATCATCTAAATTTTTATTGGAATAACAATTCTTCTACAAATCAACAATGGGAAAACAACCCAGTGAACCCATTATGAAATTCATCCAACCAAGGAAATGTAAACTATTGACCTTCTTATCCTCTAGAATTTAACATTAACACTCAAATTATGGAAAAGAAGTTATCTATGGAAGAGCTGATAGTAAACATGGGTCAACAATCACAGAATAAAGGAAATCAATTATAAATTCAAGGGAATCAATTACAAAATCAAGGAACTGCTATTAAAAATATTGAAAAACAATTGAGACATATCGCTACTGCGCTTAGTAACCAAACATTAGGAACTTTTCCTAGTACTGTGGAACCAAATCCTAAAGATCAAGGAGAAGAACAAATAAAAGTGACAATTATGAAGTGGAAAAGAATTGGAAACAAGGGTGCAAAAAAAACTTGCAACTGAAAAAGAAAAGGTGGATACCGAAAAAGAAAAGGATCATGGGTACCCAGATTTAGAGTATCCATTTACACTAAGGAAAATTACCGTGGAGAAACCTCCACCACTGTTTCCTCAAAGATTGAATCCACACAAACATAATAACCAATTTTCCAAATTTTTAAAAATTCTTAAGAAGTTAACAGTAAATATTCCCTTCGTAGAAGCTTTAGAGCAAATGCCCAATTATGTGAAATTTATGAAAGATATACTGATATTCCCTTCGTAGAAGCTTTAGAGCAAATGCCTAATTATGTGAAATTTATGAAAGATATTTTGAATATTCCCTTTGTAGAAGCTTTAGAGCAAATGGCCAATTATGTGAAATTTATGAAAGATATTATAAAGAAGAAATGAAGTTCACGGATAACAAAATTGTTGCACATAACAAAGAGTGTAGTGTAATTATTCAGAAAAAGCTTCTTGAAAAATTAAAAGATCCTGACAGTTTTACTATACCATGTGCTATTGGCAAAAAAGTTTATGGAAGAGCTTTATGTGATTTGGGAGCCAGCATTAATCTTATGCCTTTATCAATTTTCGAAAGATTAGGATTAGGAGAAGTCTCACCTACTTCTGTAACTATACAGTTAGCTAATCGTTCAGTTACATATCCTAAGGGAGTTATAGAAGATGTGTTAGTAAAAGTGGACAAATTTATAACATATCCTAAGGGAGTTATAGAAGATGTGTTAGTAAAAGTGGATAAATTTATCTTTTCTGTGGATTCATTGTTTTAGATATGGAGGAAGATAAAGAAATACCTATTATTTTAGTGAGACTATTTTTAGTTACTAGAAAGACTATGATATATGTTCAAAAAGGAGAATTAACTATGAGAGTTAATGATCAAAAGGGAGTTATAGAAGATGTGTTAGTAAAAGTGGATAAATTTATCTTTTTTGTGGATTTCATTGTTTTAGATATGGAGGAAGATAATGAAATACCTATTATTTTAGGGAGACTATTTTTAGCTACTGGAAAGACTATGATAGATGTTCAAAAAGGAGAATTAACTATGAGAGTTAACGATCAAGACTGNTTTTAGCTACTGGAAAGACTATGATAGATGTTCAAAAAGGAGAATTAACTATGAGAGTTAACGATCAAGACTTAACTTTTAACATTGCAAAATCTATGAAATACCCTGTTGTTGAAACAGATAATGAATGTTTTTGCATGGAAATTAGTGAATGTCAATTGAAAGAAAATTTTAAAGAACATTTTGAAGAGAAAGAACAATTTGAAGAGAGTGATAAAGTTATTCTAGATGAATTAGAAAATANAACATTGCAAAATCTATGAAATACCCTGTTGTTGAAAGAGATAATGAATGTTTTTGCATGGAAATTAGTGAATGTTAATTGAAAGAAAATTTTAAAGAACATTTTGAAGAGAAAGAACAATTTGAAGAGAGTGATAAAGTTATTCTAGATGAATTAGAAAATAAAAAATTAGATTATGTTCAGGAAAGATTTGAGATGTTGGATATTACAAAAAATGCCTCAAAGAATTTATTTCCGTCAATTATAAAACCACCTGAACTTGAGTGGAAAATACTGCCTAGCCTCTTGAAGTATGTGTTTTTAGGAGACTCATCTATATTACCTATTGTTATATGTTCAGAATTAAATGATTTGCAAGAGCAAAGACTGTTAGATACATTTGAAAGATATAAGAAAGCTTTTGGTTGAACCTTAGTTGATATTAAGGGAATCAGTCCTTCAATCTATATGCATAGAATTATATTACATGAACAATATAAACCAAGAGTTGATCCACAAAGGAGATTAAATCCGATGATGAAAAAAGTAGTTAAGAAGGAAATTTCGNGAATTATATTAGATGAACAATATAAACCAAGAGTTGATCCACAAAAGAGATTAAATCCAATGATGAAAGAAATTGTTAAGAAGGAAATTTTGAAATGGTTAGACACTGAAATAATATATCCTATCAGATAGTGTGTGGGTAAGTCCAATTCATTGTGTTCCTAAGAAAGGAGGAGTGACTGTTGAAAAAAAAGAGAATAACAAATTAATATCTATCAGACAAGTTACTGGATGGCGTATTTGCATTTATTATAGAAAGTTAAACACTGTCACCAGGAAAGATCACTTTCCTTTACACTTTTTAGATCAAATAGTAGATAGACTTGCTGGGCACACATATTTTTTTTATTAGATGGATATACAGGCTATCATCAAATTCATATTGCTCCTGAGGATAAAAAAAAGACAACAATTACTAGTCCTTTTGGAACATTTGCTTTTCAAAGAATGCCTTTTGGATTATGTAATACACCTGCAACATTCCAGAGATGTATGATGTCCATATTTAGTAAGTTAATTAATGATGGGTTGGAAGTATTTATGGATGATTTCTCTGTATTTGGAACATCATTTGACGCATGCTTAAATTATCTTAAAAAAGTTTTAGATATATGTGAAAGAACTATTTTAGTTATGAGTTCAGAGAAATGTCAATTTATGGTTGTTGGAGGAATTGTGTTACGAAATTTTGGAAGATGGTATGGAAGCTAACCCTGCAAAAATTCAAGTTATATCTAAACTAACACATCCTACTAGNTCCAATTCATTGTGTTCCTAAGAAAGGAGGAGTGACTGTTGAAACAAAAGAGAATAACAAATTAATATCTATCAGACAAGTTACTGGGTGGCGTATTTTCACTTATTATAGGTATTTTCACTTATTATAGAAAGTTAAACACTGTCACCAGAGAAGATCACTTTCCTTTACCCTTTTTAGATTGAATAGTAGATAAACTTGCTGGGCATACATATTTTTTTTATTAGATGGATATACAGGCTATCATCAAATTCATATTGCTCCTAAGGATAAAACAACATTTACTAGTCCTTTTGGAACTTTTGCTTTTCAAAGAATGCCTTTTGGATTATGTAATAAACCTGCAACATTCCAAAGATGTATGATGTCCATATTTAGTTAGTTAATGCCTTTCGGATTATGTAATGCACCTGCAACATTCCAGAGATGTACGATGTCCATATTTAATAAGTTAATTGATGATTGATTGGAAGTATTTTATGGATGATTTCTCTGTATTTGGAACATCATTTGACGCATGCTTAAATTATCTTAAAAAAGTTTTAGATATATGTGAAAGAACTATTTTAGTTATGAGTTCAGAGAAATGCCAATTTATGGTTGTTGGAGGAATTGTGTTATGGCATAAAATTTTGGAAGATGGTATGGAAGCTAACCCTGCAAAAATTCAAGTTATATCTAAACTAACACCTCCTACTAGTGTAAGAGAGGTTAGGAGTTTTCTTGGACATGTTGGATTTTACAAGCGTTTTATTAAATATTTTTCAAAAATTACCAAACCTCTATGCCAACTTTTAGAAAAGGACAAGAAGTTTGAATTTACTGAAAGCTGCTTAAATGCCCTTGAGTTATTAAAGGAAAAATTAATCACAACCTCTATTATAGTTTCACCTAACTGGGAGAAAACATTTGAACTGATGTGTGATGCTAGTGATTATGTTATTGGAGTTGTCCTTGTAAAAAGGTATGAAAAGTTTTTTAAAGTTATATACTACGCTAATAAAACTCTTAATGATGCACAAATTAATTATACTGTCACTGAAAA
>JXCR01084017.1:170779-181731 GCA_002079205.1 Phalaenopsis hybrid cultivar | reverse complement strand
ATCTAGAGAAGTCCTTAAATAATTTTGAATTCCACTATCCTTTTCTAAAGTTTACTCTCCTTCACTTGAAAACATGTATTTTTTAAAATATTTTCTAAAGAGCCTTAAATATTTGAAAATAAAAATTCTAAGAATCCTTAATTTTTCAAAAAATACAATTCTTCCTACTAAAGATAGTTATACATTTTCCCATGTTCTCCACTAAATATCCTTAACACTAGGTTCACCCTTTTTACTAAAAATATCAACTAAGTTTTCCTACTCCATTTCTATACTACAAATTCTAACAGCCTTAAGATGACTCCACATAAAAATAATCAATAGAAACAAAATAAAAATTTATTTGAAGTCCTTTTGAAAGAAGTAAGGTTCAAATTTGAAACATTTTTCTTTCCCCCTCGAACTTAAGCTCAAACATGTTTAACAATGAAGTACAAAAATATGCGGAAGGGAAATATCACTTTACAATTTACTGCACATCCTACAAAAATATTAACAAAAAACACATGGTAAAATATTATAGTAGAAAGTAAATCTTGCCTAAACATGCTTGACAAAACACTATAAAGGAGTTTTAAATAGTAAAATAGGTACAAACTAAATATTTAACAAGAACACATTTTAAACTTTATAAAGGAATTACTAGATGCTAGCAAGTTTAAAATATTGAGATAATTTTTGTTATCTCCAATGACTCATTCAACTTGACTCACAAACATGGACCCAAAAACTCTAATACATAGACTCATAGATTCATAAACAAACAACAACTAAGGTTAAATCAATCTCCCTTCTACTTAAATTTCCCCTCCTTACTTTCAATTTCTAACGGAAGAAACTACACTAATAATATGGGTGTATTATAAAATTCTATATGGTTATCACCCATGGACTAGAAATCCCTCATATGTTCCAATTTTAGAGTTGTCTAAGGTATAAACAATCTGGTAAATAAAAATAGTGTAGTTCATCGAGATGTTATTCACTAAGTAAGTTCATGACCTTACTTAGTGAATACAAAGTCAGATAAAGGAAGTGATTGAATTGACATGGAGTGATACAAGTCCCATACTTCATGGTATTGTTCAGCTCCGGATAAGAACTAAGTTGTAACAGACTTGTCAACCTGCTACAACGAAAAATCATAGACAAATCTACTCATGACGAGGGAATTACCTCACAACATTAATCCAATCCACTCTTACACATCAAACAGGGATCAAAGTCCAAAATTTCACTATTATCCAGTCCAACATAACAACAATCACACTAAATAAACAACACAGATAACTACAGGTTGCCTCCCATGAAGCACTTGGTCTAACATCGACGAGTCGATGTATCCAATGTTTACTCTGGATGCCCCAACATTAGAATCTCATTCATTTTTTTTTTGTGTACCACATAATATTTCATTCAGTGATTTTGAAAAGCTCTTTGTTAAGAGATATTTTATTAATTTCATCAATCAATTCAGGTTCTTCCGGTGATTTAGTCCAATCTGAAGATATAAAGACTGGTGGCTTAGATGTATTCCTTAAATACGCATACTTTAAAATTGTACGGGGTACATTCATCTTAAGTTCATGATATTTTACAACAGATGGAATTAAAATTTTACTATTTTCAATAATGTTCATCATTTCACACAACCTTTGAACATACTTACTGTCATCTTTAAACAATATTTTCAACTCATCTTGAAAGTTCATTTTTATCACTTTTGTTAACTTACTCTCAAAATTTTCTTGGAAATGGTCTTTACTTAGATAATCAATTTCATCCATCCAAAAATAATGATTATCTTTTCTCTCAGTTGGATATTTTATAGCCTTTAAGTAATTAAAAGTGGCTTCTTGGTCATGAATATTCATAGCCAACTCTCCTTTTTGCACATCTATCATAGCTTCTCCAATAACAAGTAAAGGTCCACCAAAATAATTGGATTTTGTTTATCTTTCTCTATATCTAATACTTCAAATTCCATAGGAAAGATAAATTTATCTACTTTAATAAGGACATCATCTATAACCCTTTTTGGATAAATGATAGATCGATCAACTAATTAAAGGGTTATAGTAGTGAGGGAAATATCAGCTAAAACTAACCTTCTAACTATTGATAGAGGCATCACGTTATTGCTCACTACAAAATCACATAAAACTTTTCCATATAATCTTTATCTAATCACACAAGGAATTGTTAAGCTGCAAGGATCTTTAAGTTTCTANCACTAAATATCCTTAACACTAGGTTCACCCTTTTTACTAAAAATATCAACTAAGTTTTCCTACTCCATTTCTATACTACAAATTCTAACAGCCTTAAGATGACTCCACATAAAAATAATCAATAGAAACAAAATAAAAATTTATTTGAAGTCCTTTTGAAAGAAGTAAGGTTCAAATTTGAAACATTTTTCTTTCCCCCTCGAACTTAAGCTCAAACATGTTTAACAATGAAGTACAAAAATATGCGGAAGGGAAATATCACTTTACAATTTACTGCACATCCTACAAAAATATTAACAAAAAACACATGGTAAAATATTATAGTAGAAAGTAAATCTTGCCTAAACATGCTTGACAAAACACTATAAAGGAGTTTTAAATAGTAAAATAGGTACAAACTAAATATTTAACAAGAACACATTTTAAACTTTATAAAGGAATTACTAGATGCTAGCAAGTTTAAAATATTGAGATAATTTTTGTTATCTCCAATGACTCATTCAACTTGACTCACAAACATGGACCCAAAAACTCCAATACATAGACTCATAGATTCATAAACAAACAACAACTAAGGTTAAATCAATCTCCCTTCTACTTAAATTTCCCCTCCTTACTTTCAATTTCTACGGAAGAAACTACACTAATAATATGGGTGTATTATAAAAATCTATATGGTTATCACCCATGGACTAGAAATCCCTCATATGTTCCAATTTTAGAGTTGTCTAAGGTATAAACAATCTGGTAAATAAAAATAGTGTAGTTCATCGAGATGTTATTCACTAAGTAAGTTCATGACCTTACTTAGTGAATACAAAGTCAGATAAAGGAAGTGATTGAATTGACATGGAGTGATACAAATCCCATACTTCATGGTATTGTTCAGCTCCGGATAAGAACTAAGTCGTAGCAGACTTGTCAACCTGCTACAACGAAAAATCATAGACAAATCTACTCATGACGAAGGAATTACCTCACAACATTAATCCAATCCACTCTTACACATCAAACAGGGATCAAAGTCCAAAATTTCACTATTATCCAGTCCAACATAATAACAATCACACTAAATAAACAACACAGATAACCACAGGTTTCCTCCCATGAAGCACTTGGTCTAACATCGACGAGTTGATGTATCCAATGTTTACTCTGGATGCCCCAACATTAGAATCTCATTCATTTTTTTTTTGTGTACCACATAATATTTCATTTAGTGATTTGAAAAGCTCTTTGTTAAGAGATATTTTATTGATTTCATCAATCAATTCAGGTTCTTCCTGTGATTTAGTCCAATCTGAAGATATAAAGACTGGTGGCTTAGATGTATTCCTTAAATATGCATACTTTAAAATTGTACGGGGTACATTCATCTTAAGTTCATGATATTTTACAACAGATGGAATTAAAATTTTACTATTTTCAATAATGTTCATCATTTCACACAACCTTTGAACATACTTACTGTCATCTTTAAACAATATTTTCAACTCATCTTGAAAGTTCATTTTTATCACTTCTGTTAACTTACACTCAAAATTTTCTTGGAAATGGTCTTTACTTAGATAATCAATTTCATCCATCCAAAAATAATGATTATCTTTTCTCTCAGTTGGATATTTTATAGCCTTTAAGTAATTAAAAGTGGCTTCTTGGTCATGAATATTCATAGCCAACTCTCCTTTTTGCACATCTATCATAGCTTCTCCAATAACAAGTAATGGTCCACCAAAATAATTGGATTTTCTTTATCTTTCTCTTTATCTAATACTTCAAATTCCATAGGAAAGATAAATTTATCTACTTTAATAAGGACATTATCTATAACCCTTTTTGGATAAATGATAGATCGATCAACTAATTAAAGGGTTATAGTAGTGAGGGAAATATCAGCTAAAACTAACCTTCTAACTATTGATAGAGGCATCACATTATTGCTCACTACAAAATCACATAAAGCTTTTCCATATAATCTTTATCTAATCACACAAGAAATTGTTAAGCTACAAGGATCTTTAAGTTTCTGATGAAGCTTTTTCTGAAGTATAGCGTTGCAGTAATCACTTAGTGCAACTGTCTCGTAAACCCCAAATTTCTTTTTCTTTTCTAATATCTCCTTCATAAATTTTGCATAACTTGGCATTTGTTTCAAAGCTTTAGTGAAAGGAATATTTATTGTTGACTTCTTAAGTACTTCCATGAACTTTGTAAATTTTTTATCCAACTCATGTTCTCTAAGTATTTAAGGAAATGGAGGTGGTGGTCTTCTAAATTGATTTTTGTTGGAAATAATAATTTTTCTAGATCTTTAGAAACATGTTCTTTAGGTCTTTTAGTTTTCTTTATTTCTCTCACAATTTATTTCTCTTTTCTAACCAAATCCTCTATCTCTCTTCTACTTCTTAATTGGAGGACAACTTCTACTTGTTCATTAATGTTCTCTTTATGGTTGATTTTAGAGTTACTAGGAAGTGTTCCTTGGAATCTATTGCTAAGTGAATTAGCAATTTGTCCCAGTTGATTCTCTATGTTTCGAATCACAACATTTTGAACTTGCAACTGGTTTTTCATTTGCAAAACCACTTTTTCTATAAAAATATTCTTATCCTCAAATTATTGATCATTGCTAAAGTCTGATTAATATGAGGGTCTATAGTTTGTGTTCCCCTGATTATTCCAACTTCCATTAGAAACTGCATGACTATTTTTCTATTGTTGGTTCCACCCCAAGTAGTTTGATACCAGTTAAAATTAGGATGATTCTTTCAACCTGGGTTGTAAATGTTAGAATACGGGTTGTTTACAATATTTGAAGTCTTATATGATAAGTTATAATCAATCATATGCCCTAATGAACTTTCTTCACTTACTGGAAAAAATTGAGGCTAGTTCATTCCAAATTGGTCTAACTTCTTTAATATTACAACAACCTGAGATGCAAAAATTGCAATCATATCTATATAATGAAAACTGACTATCTTTTTAGGATTTACCCTTGTAGAGGCCCATTAAAATTCATTTGTAGCCATTTATTCAATTAACACACATGATTCATCAAATAGTTTTGACATTGATGATCCACCAGCGATAGTGTCAATTTTAAACCTAAGGGATCCTACTAACCCATTGTAAAAAGTTTGAATGATTAATCAGTCAGGTAGAGCATGGTGTGGACACTTTCTTATGAGTTCCTTAAATCTTTCCCAAGCATCGTATATTGATTCCCCATTATACTAAAAAAATGAGAAAATATCGTTTCTAATTTTAGTAGTTCTTGAAGCTGGAAAATACTTAGCTAGGAATTTCTGAGTTAACTCCTCCCAATTTTTAATTAAGCTAGTTGCTAATGAGTATTACCACAATTTAGTCTTATCCCTTAGTGAGAAATAAAAAAGCCTTAGTCTAACAACATCTTTTGACATGTCGTAATAACAAAATGTAGCACCAAGTTCTAGAAAACTTGATAAGTGTAAATAGGGATCCTCTGAAGGAGTTCCCCCAAATTGGCTGTTCTGCACCAGTTGGATAATCACTGGAATTAGTTCAAACGAGTCAGCTTCTACAACAGAGGTTTAAATACTTGAGTGAATTTCATCTGTTGTAGGATTTACATAATCTCTCAATGATTTATGATGATTTTCTAATTTATTATTTTGAATGTTTTCTATTTTCATTTTTAGTTTTTCAAGTCCTTTCTATTTTTTTTTATTTTTTTTCCTTTTTTCCAACTCGAGATCATAAGACACAAGTCCCACAAATACTTTATTTTGCATACGCAACACAACAAACAATACATTATCAATTAAACAAATAACAAAAAAATATATTCAACACAACAAAACCTTTTCACAAACACCTTATTTTTCACACAAATAGTTTTTTCACAACACTTTTTCATACAAACAAAAACGCTTTTCACACAAAAATAATTTTTACGACACTACAGTTTTCCAAGTCTAAGTCTAATTACTTTAGCTAAAATTCTCCTAAAATTCAAGATCAACCGATTTGATCTCAGGCAACGACTCTAAAAACTTGTTCCAAATATTTTTTATACGTAAGGATTTATGAAGTTGATACCACTACTTGAAAATTTTAATCCCTGACAACATCACCAAAAACTTGATCCTAAGAAAAGTAAGATTTCAATTATATCTTTAAATAGTAGGGATTCTACACAAGCATGGGTATTGTTATCAAGTAATATAGGGTTTTTTGATTTAGCCATAAATATTGATTCCATGGAGATCAAGGTTAATCACGATGACTTTCAAGAGAAGTTCTAGTCTAGAAAAACATGCTCTAGATTGGATATTCGATAAAGGTTTGGTTTTGATTATATCCTACAATTATCACTATTTTACTACTTCTACTCCTAAACTAAAATACTTAGTAAAAATTAGAAAGTGGGGTTTAATATATTAAAAGTACCCTTCCTCATACAATGAAATTAGTGACATGTGTAAAAGTAAAACAAGTAGTGAGAGCGATTGTGACAAATAGGAGCAATTATATTATTTTCTCTCAGTTAAGTAACAAAAGGAACATTTCTTAATTCATAGTTTAAGAATGCTAAAGACTAGTTAAGAATGACAGATACTAGCTCTCGCTCTAGAGTTCCCTCAATCTAAAGGCTAACATCTAGTATTAAGACCTAAAATTAAGAACCAAATTGGGGGTTTTAGCCTGTCAATCTAAAATCCTCTATTTCTAAACCCATCAAAGATTATTTTCATATTTATTTGCACTCAACCATATGGACTGCTTTCTCATCCATACAATCTCATGTGACTCTACCAGAGTTGATTAAGACAACACCATCCTGAATCTTACATGTTCTCACAATGAGTTATAACATGCAAGTTGATCAAGTTTTCATTTAAAAGAAGAACAAAGTAAAAATATCATAATATATTCTCACTCTACTCAATTCTATACCCTACACATGCGTACTAATTCATTATAACAGGGAAGAGTAAAGAAAACTACTCACTACACATAGAGAAATAACAAGAACTTTTAATTGAATAAGACTTTGAAATCATACAACATAAGTACTATATTTAAATCAAAATACAATGAAAATACTTATCTTTGATGTAAATGAAATTCTCTTTGTAAAGTAAAAGAAATCTCCTTACAATCCTCTCTAAGAGCAAAGTGAAAAGAAAAGAAGAAATCTCTCACTCTCTATTTCTCTCTTACCTTGTTGTCCTACTTAGGGCTCTCTCTCAAGCCTTCTTCATCTTATCCATGTCAGCACAATTTTAGGGCGGTCATGTGGGAGCTGTCGGTCACTGGAATAGAAATCCCGACGCTCACTTCAAAGGGACATTTAATATATATATTTTTGTAAAGGAAAAGAGCAACTAAGGCTCCTTACATGTTAATCAAGAACCAAATGAGGATTACCAGAGTTGGAGAGATATATATTCTCTCTAAAAGCAAAAAATTGAACTAGGGAACACATGAGTATGGACACATAAAAAGAGACTACACACAAAGACCAACAATAAAGTCTAACACTATGTGACTCAATACCTTCCCCCAAGGGTCTACCTCCCATAGGAGTTACATACATTTGATATAAGGGAGTGCCAAATTGTCTCCATTGAGCAGAAATTTTAATTCAGGTGCAAGTGTCAGCCCAACAAAAGTTTGTTCAGTATTTCTACACTAGGAGGCAAGCCAATGAGTAGGAAAGTTACCCTCTCTAGGAATATAATTGATATTGATCTTTTCTCTGGGTAGTAGGGCTAATAACAAATTGTTCCATTTGGTTATATTCCAAGGAGGGGTTTCATCACGAAGGTGGATTTTAATGCAACTAGTAGAATCTGTTTCTATGATCAAAGGACCCATCTGGAAGTAAGAAGCAATTCTGATGGCCCAGTAGATAGTTATGAATTCTTCCTCCAGAGCATCCATTGCCACAACATGAGCAGTGAAATATATAATGGGAGAACCATAAGAGTTCCTGAAGATTCCCCCAATACCAGCACAACCATTTGAGAAGCTGCCATCAGTGTTGACCTTCAACCAACCAGTAGGGGGAGGACTCCAAAGGATTAGTTTGAAAGGCTGAATAATAGGAGTATTGTTTCCTGGAGTCCAGTGCTTTATAACATTGGGGAAGTGATGACACTTGAACAATTTCTGAATATAAGAGATACAATAAATAATCACAGATTTTGACGCTGAAACCTTCTCATCAAATTTTCTGTGGTTTCTGTACATCCATATGAACCAAGCCACAATACATGCTATCACCCAAAGGTTATTGTTATGCCAATCTTCCCAGCTAGTAGAAAATGAAGCCAGCTTAGATTCTGACTATTAATATTCAGGAGCTTGATTAAACAGATTAAATTTTTTGTGAGAGGGCACATGAAAAAAATAGGTGATCTAAGGTTTCTTCAGCAGCACAACAAAGTGGGCAGATTGAAGGTCCTCTCAACCCTTTCATCTTTAAAATGTCATCAGTAGGCAGTAAGGAATGCCAGAGTCTCCAGCAGAAAAAGGACATAGAGGGAGTTAGGAATTTACCCCCAACGGCTTTACCCCAAGGTATCAGGTTCCAATTAAAGAAATGATGGTAAATGTATGCTAATAATTTCTGGGAGTAAGCCTGTTTGGTTATTAATTTAGAAGTATCCTTAACCCACCTCACATGTTCACTGGAAAGAATAGTGTTCAACAATCTACTATTACACTGATTATCAGACCAAAAATCTCTGACTAGACAATTGGTGTTGGGATTGGGGTTGAGGTACTACAGTTTCTCTCCATTGCTGACCCAGTTATTTACCCAAAATTGATATGCCCATCTCCTAGCTCCCAAAGGAAGAGTTCCTCAGCTTTATTTTTGATTTTTAGTAGTTTTGTCCATAGTTGGAATCCTTTATCCTTTTGGATACCAAAGTAGGATGCAAAGATCTGCAGCATTGCCCTTTTAGAAATCTTCCCCAAAGGCTATCCTGGGCCTGAATCTGATCCATAATTTGCAAAGATTTATGAAACCCAAGTGTTGGAAGTCTTTAAAGCCCAGCCCACCAGCTTGNGTGTTGGAAGTCTTTAAAGCCTAGCCCACCAGCTTGCAAAGGTTTACATAATTTCTGCCAAGGGAGCCAATGAAATTGCTTTCTTTGACCAGACTAGAGAAATTTGTTGAAGATCCTTCCAATATAGCCTTGAGTACCCTTTTGCATGGAGAACATTTGTAGGACATAAGTAGGCATTGCAGTGAGAATACTCCTTAAAATAGTGATACTTCCACCATTAGAGAGGAAAGAGTTAGTCCAATGTTCAAGTTGTGCTTTGATCTGATCAATGACATCCTGGAAATATATTTGTCGAGTTCTGCCTTAGAGCAGATGTATTCCAAGATATTTAATAGGGAGGTTGGCATAGCTGAATCTATTGTGTTCAGAGATCCAGTGCTTGAGCTGAGGAGTGGAGTTTTTATTAATAATAAATTGACATTTTTGTTTGTTAAGTGCCATACCTGAAGTGTGTTAAATGTGGAAAAGGCATTTATATACCCTCCTGACAGAATTCTTGGCAGCATTGGAGAAAATAATTATGCCATCAGCATAAGCTAAGTGGCTTGTGAGGATATTAGATATGTGATGGAAAGCCAACTGAGGTGAAATAGTAACCAAATTATTCAATTGTCTAGAAAGGTAGTCCAGAGCAAGTATAAAAATCGTTGGAGACAAGGGGTCTCTCTGCTTGATCTCCCTGGTAGCATTGAAGAAGCCATGACACTTGCCATTGTTTAGAATTGAATGAGCATTGCATTTAAGCCATCTGTGTGTAAAATTAATAAATTCTTCATTGAAGCCTCTAGTAGCAAGAGTATCAAGAATGAATTCCCAGTTAATGGTATCATACACTTTGCTTATGTCCAGTTTGAAGCTAACATTTCCTCCTCTACAAGATCTGTCAAGGTCTAGCAGAAGTTCCTGGGCAAGTAGGATGTTGTCAGTAATATTCCTCCCTTTAATAAAAGCAACTTGGTTGTCACTAATGAGATGATGGAGATGGAGTTGCAGCCGAAACACAATGATTTTGCTGATTATTTTGGAGATCACATTGGTTAGGCTGATTGGCCTGTAATCCCCCCAAGTTTTCATGTTGTGATTCTTAGGTATCAGAGTGATGGTGGAGGCACTAAAATATTTAGGGGGGTCCACACCTAGAAAGAAGTTTTGGACAACAAGCATATTGTCTTGTTTAGTCCTATCCCATGTGGCTTTATAGAAAGTAGATCTGTAGCCATCAGGCCCAGCAATTTTCAGACCATCAATGGAATCTAAGGCTTGTTTTATCTCATCTTCTAAAGGGGTACTAGTTAGATTTAAATTATGCACATATTGCTGACAGTTAGTAAACATCTCAGTTTCAATTGGGCTTCTAAAATCCAGCTCCTTGGTGAACAACTTTTGGAAATGTTGGACTACATCATAAGCTATCTCATCAGCATTGGTTAACTTCCTGCCATTGAAGTTGGTTATGTTTAAAATCAAGTTACTCTTCCTTCTATGATTGATACAGGCATGATAGTATCTAGTATTTCTATCACCATTAGTGAATTTAGTGATAACAGCTTTTTGTTTTAAGAAACATTCATGGTAGCTGATTTGTGCAAGGAGTCTCTCATTGGCAAGGTGAATCTCATATTCAGAGTTCATCCCCATTTGTTAGCCTTCCTCCAAA
>JXCR01084017.1:60880-137940 GCA_002079205.1 Phalaenopsis hybrid cultivar | reverse complement strand
AACTATAACAAGTTCCATTAATGGGTCCTATCAAAAATTGCTTCCTTTGATGACTACTATCCGAGTTATAGAATATGACTATTGTTTTGCATGCATATAAATCCTTAAATAATGTCACACATTTTTATTTTTATTCTACTAAAGAAGGCAATTTGCAAGTATATGAACTATTTCTATTGAGAGATTCAATTTGAATACTTATTCAAAACTCCTCCCGATGACCATTA
Source organism: Phalaenopsis hybrid cultivar (assembly GCA_002079205.1). Taxonomy (NCBI): domain Eukaryota; kingdom Viridiplantae; phylum Streptophyta; class Magnoliopsida; order Asparagales; family Orchidaceae; genus Phalaenopsis; species Phalaenopsis hybrid cultivar. The sequence goes on along the minus strand of JXCR01084017.1, from coordinate 137,713 downwards.
ATTATGTTTTCTGAAGGCATATGCCAGTGCATTTGTTTTAGCGAGTATTATGTCTCATTGATCCAAACGGTTCCCACTGGAGCTTCCCATTCGATCTGTCATTTCACAAAGATCCCATAAGATTTCTCGATGATGTTTCTTGTATCTAATGCAAACTTCAATTGAAATAAAGTTACATCAATTATTGATGCCATAATTTTAATTTTTTAAAATAATACAATAAGGTTTTCTTAGTTAGCACGATGTTGTGGCCAAGATTCTTCATCACAGCTTTTCCTGGATGATAACTCGACAAAGATCCTCAGAATTGTTAACTAAANTAAAGAAGGCAATTTGCAAGTATATGAACTATTTCTATTGAGAGATTCAATTTGAATACTTATTCAAAACTCTTCCCGATGACCATTAATTATGTTTTCTGAAGGCATATGCATGTGAATTTGTTTTAGCGAGTATTCTGTCTTATTGATCCAAACGACTCCCACTGGAGCTTCCCATTCGATCTGTCATTTCACAAAGACCCCATAAGATTTTCTCGATGATATTTCTTGTATCTAATGCAAACTTCAATTGAAATAAAGTTACATCATTTATTGATGCCATAATTTTTAAAATAATACAATAAGGTTTTCTTAGTTACCACGATGTTGTGGCCAAGATTCTTCATCACAGCTTTTCCTGGGTGATAACTCGATCTAAGATCCTCAGAATTGTTAACTAATTAAATTTTTTTATCATCTATAGCCACAGGTGATTGTGAGTGTCCTGTTTTACATGTCTCCCAATCCTTCCTAATATCACCCCAATGGTCAGGCCCATTCCAGGCCCCTATCTTATAGCTAAACTCTTCATGCTCTGCATTTGAGGACCTCATTATAATATCAAATATCATAAAAAAGAGGAAATAAAATCTTCAAACAAAAAGATATGCAAACACTATCTATTCAATAGTAGTTCATATACCATAGGCCATTGCACAATGTTTGATATAGAGAAAATCCACTATAGAGATGATGAGGATAAGTTGCCTAAAAATATCCATTATAGATTTCATTGGCAACCAAAAAGTATGAGAAAACGTATATGAGAATGAAATTTATGTAAATTCGAGTTCTATTTATAGTAAGCAAGGCTCTGTATTTCCCATCCAAAGTCAAAGTAAACAAGCATTAAAACATTATTAGAGACAGCCATACATCTATTTATTTAATTTTGTTTTATCGATAACTTATTTAAAAATCTGTCNAATTCGAGTTCTATTTATAGTAAGCAAGGCTCTGTATTTCCCATCCAAAGTCAAAGTAAACAAGCATTAAAATATTGTTAGAGACAGCCATACATCTATTTATCTAATTTTGTTTTATTGATAAGTTTTTTAAAAATCTGTAAAAAAAGACATTTTTGTCTTGTTCTAATTCATTCATGAGGCAGCCTTTCAATACATGGTAATTCTTTTTTATTACTGTTGTTTCAGACAGATTAATAATGTTCTATTTATAGTACATATTGTGAGAGATGTTTTCTAAATAGTTGTATTCAAGATAATATTTAATATTATATAACTGTAATAAAAATATCGTTATCCCCTAGAGCTCCCATAGGGAAATTAGCACACATAGAACTCAAATCTTTAACATCATATAAAAATATCATTATTATTTTAGNACTGTTGTTTCAGACAGATTAATAATGTTCTATTTATAGTACATATTGTGAGAGATGTTTTCTAAATAGTTGCATTCAAGATAATATTTAATATTATATAACTGTAATAAAAATATCGTTATCTCCTAGAGCTCTCATAGGGAAATTAGCACACATAGAACTCAAATCTTTAACATCACATAAAAATATCATTATTATTTTAACAAACATAATACTGAAATCTTGAACATCATATAAAAAAATATCACTCTTACGAATTTCTCAAGGGGTCCGTTCCATACTTAACATAACATTTCTCTTTCTTTACATATCTAAAATTTAAAGTCTACTTTTTATATAAGAATATCATTATTATACATTTTTTAAAAGTGAAGCACATGTAAAAATTAATCGGTCTATATGTATGTTAATCTTTCTTTAAAAGAGTGAAATACATACTTTTTATACAGCAATTTAGTAACACCAAAGTGTTAAAAATGAAATAATCGAATATATCTGTGTTCAGGTTTAACTCATGTGACTTCCGACTGACAATTGATTTAAAATTTGCCAAGCTTGGAAGCCATATTCTGAATTTATTATTGTCGACAAAAATAATGTCATGACAATTGGCAGCTCTTATATTAAAAGCTTGGTCAATAAGAAATTGGTAATAATAAATTAATGTCCAATGTACTTCATAATTTATTTTATTAAAATTTTCCTTAATAAGGAATTGGTAATAATAATTAAAGTCCAAAAAATAATAAATTTTANCCAAGCTTGGAAGCCATATTCTGAATTTATTATTGTCGGGAAAGATAATGTCATGACAATTGGCAGCTCTTATATTAAAAGCTTGGTCAATAAGATATTGGTAATAATAAATTAATGTCCAATGTATTTCATAATTTATTTTATTAAAATTTTCCTTAATAAGGAATTGGTAATAATAAATTAAAGTCCAAAAAATAATAAATTTTCTATTAAAAAGCATCCCCAACATCCAATGTCCATGTGTATGAGAAGGTGGCTGGACATTTGATGTTGCGGAAGCTTCTCCAAGCTCAACAATCCTAAAAAAAATATAAAATATCCCTTATTTTATCATGTCTCTGCTTATCATTAATAATATGTTTTAAAAAGGAACAAATCAAACTTAATACATTGATAATAATATTTTGGAAAGCTTACACGCATTTCACATAATTATTATCTATTTATATGTCGAACACTTGATGTTTAATATTTACACTTATAACTTCTTGGTTAATTATCTTTTAAAAAGAATAGATTAGCAGTATTTATGGTTTGATATTAAAGATTTGACCGAAATCAATGTAAATATGATTATTTAGCTAATATGTATGTAAAATCATAAAACCTTCGGTACACGTAAATGCACCTTATACTTTATTCAAAAAAATATTTGTTGAAAAAGAGCACTTTAATACTTGCAATTAATTACATACATTTTCTTAAGCGAAATGCTATAATTTAAGTTATATTGGGTGATTGAAAATTTTAAATTTATTTCAGTGTTTCATAATTGAATTTTACAAAAAGGTATTAAAAAAACCGATTAAAAATTTCCAATAAATATGTTTCCATATTAGTTTAGTTCTCTCCATACCTAATTAACATCATAATCAAAATCATATTGGTGATAATNTAAGGTTGATTTGGGTTAGCTTGAATTAAGCCAGGTAGACTCTAGTATACTTAAATTTGGTTTGGGTTAATCCGAGTTAGGTAGGCTTGACCCATGTTTAGTTAAAATTTATTTTTGGTTAAACTAAGTTGTTTGAAGTTTGTTTAGGTTAAATTGAGTTAGGTAGGGTTGACCCAAGCTCGGTTAAGGTTGATTCGGGTTAGCTAAAGTTAGGTTGGGTTGGACCTAAGTTGATTTAGGTTAATTCAAGTTGGGTCGGTTTGTCCTAGGTTTAGTTAAAGTTGGTTTAGGTTAAACTAATNTAAGGTTGATTTGGGTTAGCTTGAATTAAGCCAGGTAGACTCTAGTATACTTAAATTTGGTTTGGGTTAATCTGAGTTAGGTAGGCTTGACCCATGTTTAGTTAAAATTTATTTTTGGTTAAACTAAGTTGTTCGAAGTTTGTTTAGGTTAATTTGAGTTAGGTAGGGTTGACCCAAGCTCGGTTAAGGTTGATTCGGGTTAGCTAAAGTTAGGTTGGGTTAGACCTAAGTTGATTTGGGTTAATTCAAGTTGGGTCGGTTTGTCCTAGGTTTAGTTAAAGTTGGTTTAGGTTAAACTAACTAAGGTCAGGTTGACCCAAGTTTGATTTAGGTTGTTTTGGATTAGTATGATTTAGGTTAGGTTGACACGAGTGTTGTTGAGTCGGTTTGGGTTTAATAGAGTTAGGTCGAGTTGACCCAAGTTGAGTTTAATTTGGTTTGAGTTAATCCGAGTAAGTTCGGGTTGACCAAGGTTGAGTTTAAGTTTGTTTGAGTTAGCCGAAGTTAGATCAATTTGACTCAAGTTGTGGTTAAGCTTGTTTGGGTTAATTGGTGTTATNAGTGTTGTTGAGTCGGTTTGGGTTTAATAGAGTTAGGTCGAGTTGACCCAAGTTGAGTTTAATTTGGTTTGACTTAGTCCGAGTAAGTTCGGGTTGACCAAGGTTGAGTTTAAGTTTGTTTGAGTTAGCCGAAGTTAGACCAATTTGACTTAAGTTGTGGTTAAGCTTGTTTGGGTTAATTGGTGTTAGGTCAGTCTGACCCAGGTTGATTTTAACTTGGTTTGAGCAAACCTATGATAAGTCAGGTTGACCCAGGTCGAGTTTAAGTTGATTTGGGTTAACCAGAGTGAAGTCGGGTTGATGCAGGTTCAATTAAGGTTGATTTGTGTTAACCCGAGTTAGGACATGTTGACTCTAAGTTGGTTTGGGTTAACCAAATTTGGGTCGAGTTGTCCTCGGTTCAGTTAAAGTTGGTTTAACCCGAGTTAGGTCAGGTAAACATATGTTCATTTTAAAGTTGAACTTGGCGAAATCAAGTCATTTTCATGATTTGATATTATTATTTTCAAAGTAACGAAAATCAACTTGACAATTTAATCATTTTGGTTATAAATTGTATTTATATGGTTTATTTGGTTTCTAAATAATTCAAGAAAAAGATTTGTGATCTATGTTTTATGTAAGAAATCATGCTAATTCAATTTATAATTGGAGAAATCTAGAAAATGACAATTGACGTCCATATTTTATATTGTTATGATTATTCAAAGTAATGTTATGTGATCAAAAGGTTGAAAATTGAGACATGCAAGGATCTCTCGTTGAAATAAATATTTAGCTCTCACTCTATAATGGATTATTAAATATTTAAAAGTGAAACATATTATTCTTAACTTTTTTAGAGAAATTAAAATAGATAAAATAATATGATAACATTCTCATGTATAACAAAACATAAGATATATTTCATTTGTCATTAGACATCACTTAGTAGAAAGGCAACTTTCTGACATTTTATCCTGTGCAAAAAATAAAATTCTTCAAGAATTTATTTCCTTGACCAATTTACTTAGGCTTGATATTTTTTTCTCAAATGATATCTTTGTTATTATAAGTAGTATTTTACAAACAAGCATCATCAACATATAATGTTGATTGTAAGAGTGATGGGAGCATCTTATGCTAAAAAGAAAAAAATTGATGTGATAAGTATCAATCTTACATAACTCTTATTTGACCGAAGATTTATTTAAGTCTCTGGATGAGTTGGTCTGTAAATATTCAAACGAATAGTTTAACCACCCTATCATTAAGTGGTTGCACCGGTCTTGCATTCGTTGCATAATCCTGTAAAAAGATAAGTTGTAAGTGTTAATAGATTTCTTGCAAGATTATAAGAAAGGGAGCTTCTTTATTTTTTGGTTTCTAAAGAACTTACAACTATAGTAGCTTCTTTTAATAAATCCAGCTGCTTTGGTAAAAAAGTTCTTATCTACACAAATGAGTATTATTTATAAGTTAACAAAATAATATAATTTTATATGCTTTAAATTGAAGGTTGATGTTCACTTTACAAAAGAGAAAACTACCTTTTTACTGATAGTCCACGTGACATCTTCAGTGCATGGCGGAATAGTTGTATATCCCATCAATCTATAGTATTTTTTAGTCATTCTACTTACCTTCTTAGGATCAATGATTCCAATCTCCACTTTTGCACCAATATTCTTTTTTATTGTGGGAATATGTCTCTCAACCAAATATCAATGATAATGTTTACAATTATAATTAATGATAATGTTTAAGTATTGAAAAATATGCATTAGTACATATTCGTTTATAATTATTTATAGATTTAAATAAATTATTGTATTATAATAAAACGTACTCATGCATTTATATGGAGCATATATGCATAAACTTATAAGGAAACAATTTGAATACCTTGGTTAAGAATGGATCTGGATCACCGACTTTGAATAAGTTGCTTATCATAGCCATTTTTTGGCCAGTAGTTTGTTGGTGAAGCAAATGAACCTCTAAATCAAATCTGATTTGACCAATATACTAATAATTAGTGCTTTGAGTACTAAGATTACTGAGAAATATTAGAGATTATTGAAGATATGATTTTATTTGAAATAGGAAAATTATATTAATAGTATTTTGAACTATAACAAGTTCCATTAATGGGTCCTATCAAAAATTGCTTCCTTTGATGACTACTATCCGAGTTATAGAATATGACTATTGTTTTGCATGCATATAAATCCTTAAATAATGTCACACATTTTTATTTTTATTCTACTAAAGAAGGCAATTTGCAAGTATATGAACTATTTCTATTGAGAGATTCAATTTGAATACTTATTCAAAACTCTTCCCGATGACCATTAATTATGTTTTCTGAAGGCATATGCATGTGAATTTGTTTTAGCGAGTATTCTGTCTTATTGATCCAAACGACTCCCACTGGAGCTTCCCATTCGATCTGTCATTTCACAAAGACCCCATAAGATTTTCTCGATGATATTTCTTGTATCTAATGCAAACTTCAATTGAAATAAAGTTACATCATTTATTGATGCCATAATTTTTAAAATAATACAATAAGGTTTTCTTAGTTACCACGATGTTGTGGCCAAGATTCTTCATCACAGCTTTTCCTGGGTGATAACTCGATCTAAGATCCTCAGAATTGTTAACTAATTAAATTTTTTTATCATCTATAGCCACAGGTGATTGTGAGTGTCCTGTTTTACATGTCTCCCAATCCTTCCTAATATCACCCCAATGGTCAGGCCCATTCCAGGCCCCTATCTTATAGCTAAACTCTTCATGCTCTGCATTTGAGGACCTCATTATAATATCAAATATCATAAAAAAGAGGAAATAAAATCTTCAAACAAAAAGATATGCAAACACTATCTATTCAATAGTAGTTCATATACCATAGGCCATTGCACAATGTTTGATATAGAGAAAATCCACTATAGAGATGATGAGGATAAGTTGCCTAAAAATTTCCATTGTAGATTTCATTGGCAACCAAAAAGTATGAGAAAACGTATATGAGAATGAAATTTATGTAAATTCGAGTTCTATTTATAGTAAGCAAGGCTCTGTATTTCCCATCCAAAGTCAAAGTAAACAAGCATTAAAACATTATTAGAGACAGCCATACATCTATTTATTTAATTTTGTTTTATCGATAACTTATTTAAAAATCTGTCAAAAAAGACATTTTTGTCTTGTTCTAATTCATTCATGAGGCAGCCTTTCAATACATGGTAATTCTTTTTTATTACTGTTGTTTCAGACAGATTAATAATGTTCTATTTATAGTACATATTGTGAGAGATGTTTTCTAAATAGTTGCATTCAAGATAATATTTAATATTATATAACTGTAATAAAAATATCGTTATCTCCTAGAGCTCTCATAGGGAAATTAGCACACATAGAACTCAAATCTTTAACATCACATAAAAATATCATTATTATTTTAACAAACATAATACTGAAATCTTGAACATCATATAAAAAAATATCACTCTTACGAATTTCTCAAGGGGTCCGTTCCATACTTAACATAACATTTCTCTTTCTTTACATATCTAAAATTTAAAGTCTACTTTTTATATAAGAATATCATTATTATACATTTTTTAAAAGTGAAACACATGTAAAAATTAATCGGTCTATATGTATGTTAATCTTTCTTTAAAAGAGTGAAATACATACTTTTTATACAGCAATTTAGTAACACCAAAGTGTTAAAAATGAAATAATCGAATATATCTGTGTTCAGGTTTAACTCATGTGACTTCCGACTGACAATTGATTTAAAATTTGCCAAGCTTGGAAGCCATATTCTGAATTTATTATTGTCGACAAAAATAATGTCATGACAATTGGCAGCTCTTATATTAAAAGCTTGGTCAATAAGAAATTGGTAATAATAAATTAATGTCCAATGTACTTCATAATTTATTTTATTAAAATTTTCCTTAATAAGGAATTGGTAATAATAATTAAAGTCCAAAAAATAATAAATTTTATATTAAAAAGCATCCCCAACATCCAATGTCCATGTGTATGAGAAGGTGGCTGGACATTTGATGTTGCGGAAGCTTCTCCAAGCTCAACAATCCTAAAAAAAATATAAAATATCCCTTATTTTATCATGTCTCTGCTTATCATTAAAGATATGTTTTAAAAAGGAACAAATCAAACTTAATACATTGATAATAATATTTTGGAAAGTTTACACGCATTTCACATAATTATTATGTATTTATATGTCGAACACTTGATGTTTAATATTTACACTTATAACTTCTTGGTTAATTATCTTTTAAAAAGAATAGATTAGTAGTATTTATGGTTTGATATTAAAGATTTGACCGATATCAATGTAAATATGATTATTTAGCTAATATGTATGTAAAATCACAAAACCTTCGGTACACGTAAATGCACCTTATACTTTATTCAAAAAAATATTTGTTGAAAAAGAGCACTTTAATACTTGCAAGTGATTACATACATTTTCTTAAGCGAAATGCTATAATTTAAGTTATATTGGGTGATTGAAAATTTTAAATTTATTTCAGTGTTTCATAATCGAATTTTATAAAAAGGTATTAAAAAAACCGATTAAAAATTTCCAATAAATATGTTTCCATGTTAGTTTAGTTCTATCCATACCTAAATAACATCATAATCAAAATCATATTGGTGATAACGATTTAATTTACTTTTTCATTTAGTACGTAACAAGAAAATCACATTTGGGTATAAGCTTGATGAGTGTAATTTCACTGTAACAGAAGAAAATTTCTTCCTTATTTTCATTAAATCGAAAAGAATAAAGTTACACCCTTTTTAAACTATAATATCTACAAAATCTTAAACATTTCATGGTGATCAATTTATAACAATAAAGGACTATATTTGTTGTATGGTAATCAAAAAGCCTTATAGTCTAGGTTAAATCTTGAATTTATTTTTTAATGAGAGCACAATTTGATGATTTCAAAATTACACATAATCTTCTTGATCTAGGCTTGAAATCAATGTTGTGAGCTTTTAGATTTATTTTTATTTAAGAAGTAAAATAAAAAGATAAACTTTTAGCTAAATAATCAGAGCAAGTTTAGAAATAATGCATCACTTGCATATTTTCCATTGGAGTCTTCATATTTCAAAACTATTGCTTAATTTTTTTTTATTATCAACCCTATTGAATGTATCTTTTTTAAAATATATATTGAACAATCATTCATTTAAGAGATTAGAATATAACTACATAATAACTATTTACAATATTTGTTATAGATAATGCTCACTAAAGTTATATTATAACAATTGATTATATCATAGCAAGCTTAGAAATGAGTACACCAAATGATTAAAAAATTTGGTTAAGGGTTAATGTAATATTCTAGTAAACTTTTTTGAAAGCCCTACTTTCAACTTAAATAATGCATCAATTGATATTATGTCAATGAGTGTCTAGTAAACTTTTTTGAAAGCCCTACTTTCAGCTTAAATAATGCATCAATTGATATTATGTCAATGATAACTATTTCACGTTAACAATTTAACAGAATTATATTTATATTCGAGAAATTTGAAGAATAAAATGTAGCAGGACCCATCAATTATTTTCTTATCAAAATGTAAAAATAAATCACATAGACTTAAGCCGGTTTCAGATAAAAGGAACTCAAAAATTATTTTATTTAATTTACTTTTTAGCCCTTAAAATTGTATATCTATAATAAAATAAAATAATATGATAATATAGAACTCTCTTTCAGTCAACCAAGATCCAATTGAGTTTATAGTCTCAATTCTTAACTTCAGGCCCCTTCTTAGTATATGTAGGTGGCTTCATGACCTTAGTTTGGCTAATCAAATTTACCTTGTTTAGTTCCAAGTGAATTGTTATTGAAGTCTATTTCATTTTTTGTAGTTGGGAGTTTAATAACAAATTCATTTTGAAGCTTGAAGAATCCAAATGCAACCCAAGTGAATATATATTCAATTTGATTATCGACTATTAGCACATAAAAAGTTTAAAAGCAATCACATCACTTGCATACTTTCCTTTCAAGTTTTCATATTTTAAAACTACTATATAACTTTTTTATTATCGACACTATTGAATTTATCTTTTTAAAATATATATTGAGCAATCATTCATTTATAAGTCTAGAATATTACTACACAATAACTCTTTACACTCTTTGTAACATATATTGCTCATTAAAGTAATATTATAGCAATTGAATTTATCAGATCAAGCTTAAAAATGGGTACACCAAGCGATAAATAAATTTATTCTTTATATCCGGTAAACTTTTGTGAAAACCATCCAATTACTTATTATTACTAACCAATCTAGTATAGCATGGTGTGGACACTTTCTCTGTAGTTGTTTAATTTGTTCTCATGCTTCATAAATAGGTTCTTCTTCAAACTGACAAAAAGATGTAATATCATTTCTAAACTTCATAGTTTTTTATGGTGAAAAATATTTAACAAGGAATTTTTGTGCTAAATCACCCCAAGTTTTGATAGATCCATGTGCTAACGAGTGTAACCATATCTTAGTCTTATCCCTCAGTGAGAAAGGAAAAACTTTAAGTCTTATTTCATCATTTGATACACCATTATATTTAAATGTAGCACACAATTCTAGAAAATTGGCAAGATGTAAATTAGATCTTTAGTTGGTGCTCCCCTAAACTGATTATTTGATACCATTTGGATAATAGCGGGATTAAGTTCAAATGAATTAGCAACTACAATAGGTTTTTGTATTCTAGAATGAAGTTCATTCACCATAGGGTTTGCAAAATCTCTTAAAGGTCTAAACACTTGATTAATTTTAGCATTTTGATTATTTTGATTTGTCATTTCTTGAAATTTTTGATTTTCTTAGTAATTTAAAGTTTTTAAAGTTTTTGAATAGTTCTTTTTAATTCAGAGTTGTAGGGCCTAGTCTTGTAGAACTTGAACTACACATATATTACTACGAAACACATTAAAAAACACACAAACAAAAACCTTATATAAAAACAACACTACAATATTCCTATAATAAACCTAAAATTTTAAATAAGACTTTATCAAAATAGAAATTTGCTTTCTAAAAATTTTAACAGAAAAATTTTTATTTTTCTCCCTGGCAAAGGTGCCAAAAACATAGACTTTTTATATGTTAATGCAATGTATGTGAATATTTTCTTATTTGTCTTACTTATAATTCTTACTTTGCAACGACACTAAAAACTTGACCACCACGAACAACTAGGTAAGAAATTGACTTCAATGTAAAAAAGAATAAAATTATTATATTTAAATATAGGATACACAAGTATAAGTATCATTATCAAGTAATATAGGACTTTTTGATTAAGCCCTGAATATCACACCCACAGGGAGAACTACAATATGCAAATACAAATAAGAAGAAATTAGATAACAAATCCTACTTAGCAAAACATTCTTAATTAAACTTTAGATTCTATAGTAGGAATGAAAGTTCGATTCTTGTTGTAATTTTTATAAATAACTAAATAAACTTAATTAGAAACTTGTTAAATGAAGGCAATATAAGTAAAATATCTTTTTCCTTATTATGAAATAGTAATAAGTATAAGAAATCTGTTGTAGAAGTATTCAAATTGTGTTGTGCCAAATAAGAGCAATAATATTCGTTACCTTTACAAGAGATCCTATAAAGAACATTTGCTTATTTAAAGTTTGAATAGTCTTGAAGATGGGTTAGGTAGGGAAGATATTATCTCTCACTCTAGAGTTCCACCTTCTCCCTTCACCTAGGGGTTAATATCTCATATCAAAACCTAAACCTTTAATCAAATTAGGGGCTTTAGCCTATCACTCTAAGGTCCTCTAATTATACACCCTTTAATGTTTATTTCCTTAATTATTTGCACTCGTCCATATGAATTACATTCTCATCCATACAATTTCATGTGATTAATACCATTTGTTGACTGAGACAATACCATCTCAAATTTTAGATATTCTAACAATAGGTATTAACATCTTAATTGGCCAAATCAAGAAGTAAATGAAGTACAAGGTTTAAAATCATCACAACTTCTTCCAACATTAAAGATTAATAATTCACAAAACTTCAATCCAATACTTAATCACTTATCATTTTAAGGAAAAAGATAAAGAAAACTACTTACAATTCATGAGAGAGAATAAAACCACACTTAAGTTTGAAAGTAGAAATCATGCAATCAAACAAGAAGTCCAAATTAAAACCAAATTGAGTCATAAAGATAAAAACTTAACTCAAATCATCTCCATCAAATTCTTTAAGTTTCTTTGATTCTCTTCCTTCACTTACAATAAAAACTACAACCTAAAATAAAAAAGAAAAGTGGGCGATATCGGTCGCCAAGTTATAAATTTNAAAAGTAACATTTTAATTTTTTTGAAAATACAAGATTGAACTGATCTCATATGGACAATAATTTAAATAAATGAGCACAATAGTACAAGTGGCATATCTACTCTGAGGAATAAACACATCGCTTGATAATGAGGCTTGATAAATAAACTACATAATTTATGACATCCGTTTGGCTGGCAAATGTTTATGTTGACCGACAAGTTCCTCTATCTAATATAATTAATTAGATAGGGTTATATTATCTGGGTTCTTAAAGCTCCCTACAGAGGCAAGCCCCTATAGTCAATTACATCTTAAATGACCGAAGTCACTTAAGAAAACTCTTGATTTAGATCAGAAAATATTGTCTTCAAGTAATTCAAAAGGATATAACTATTCAAAGATCAGACAAAGAGGTGTGAAATGGGATGGGCTAAATTTTTGAACACTTATTATGGAATCCAAAGGAGGAAGAACTTGGGATGCCACAGATCCTTAGGAGAACCTGGGTGACCTCCCAAGCTAACCTATGGTTTGGCTTCAATTTTGGTGAGAGAAATATTAAGTGTATCATCCTGCCAATTTTATTAGTTAGAGCTTACATTTGTGTGTGACTATCACACAAACAACCTGAAAGATGTGAGGGTTTAGGTCATTACAAACGATAACCTCGAAAGCCTAAAATGTGTTAGGGCTTAAATTACAAAACATGATTGTGCAAAGGCCTATAAATGAGTTGAGGATTTATGTCGCATTTGGCGAACAACCTCAAAATCCTATGGTTTATGTTATTTAATTCTAAATAAAGAAATGTCTTATTGTAGATCTTCGTGTTGTTATAGATTGTTGTCATAGCAGGCTACCCATGAAGTCAGCTTCAAGCTCCTCGTCAAAGTAGCTGTCCTAAAGTCTAAGGTTTAATGGTTTACATGAAAAGTTTAAGTTCAATAAGGGGGGTTAAGGTTGATTAGAGCGACACCAGTTAGGATCCCATGACTCCCTCGTTCCGGTATCACAATTTTCTTTTGAATTTACTTAGCTTAAACTAGTTACTAAAACCATTTAAATCAGATAGATCTCATTAGCAACCACGGGTGAAGCTGATATTTCAATTATCCCAAGAGTAGGGTACTCAATTAATCAATTGAAACTTTACTTAAAAGTTATGTGGGTGGATGCCCCTAGGGCAAGTTTAAGTCATTAAAGATTTTATGCTCAGCACTAAAGATGGGCTTGTAGTGTTTAAATATGTTAATCATCAATCATCTTATCTCTTATAAACCTCGTTAGACAAGTTCAAATTAAGCCTAGATCACAACTAAGCCCTTATTAATCTAAATGGGTAATTTTGCAATTATCAAAATTTTTATTTAAGTGAGATATATCCTTATTAAAAGATCATATTATAACCAATTGTGGGCTTAAAGTAAGTGGATGAGTACCTTCCTAACCTAAGCCCAGCACCTTAAAGTCATTCAATTTTAATTAACTTCCAAATCATGATAATTTAAGAAATTATAATTTTACCCTTATCATGGAAATGATGGAAATTTGGTTCCACCTTTTCACCCATTATGTTTCAAACATCCAAAAGAATTCATTAAGATCAAAATTATCCACTTTTCCCTTTGGTTTATTGATACGTCTAAAAATATATTATTTCTCATGCTTTATTTTATAATGAGATTACAATTTAAAGGAATTTTTTTTTATGTTTTTGATTGTAGGTACATCAAATTGAAGAATTTGGAGTGATTGGAGCAAAAGGAACAAAAATGGACCAAAACGGAATAAACTGGAGCAAATCGAGGCACACCAGAGCCATGGGGACCAAAACCGGGCACTTAAGTGCCTGTGCCTGGCACTTAGGCGACCAACTATGGCGCTTAGGCACCACCAGATAGAGAGTGGGGCACTTAAGCGCCCAAAAATCGGCGCTTAGGTGCCAAAGACGGTTTTCAACATATCTTCTAGAATATACATCGGATTTTGACAATTTTTGAAGCATTGCTTCTTGCATCTCTTGGGGAATTCATTAGAAATAATAAAAGGGTTTTTCTAGAAGAATTTGGGGTGGTTATAAGGAGTTTTGAAGAGGCACTTCAGGCACTATTTGGAAGATTCAATGAATATGAACAGTTTTGAAGAGACACTTAAGAATCTTTTGAGAAATTATAAATAGGGTTTGGAAATGCATTTAAAAGAACTCTTGGACTCTAGAATCAAAAGTAAGAGGAAAAGAAGGCTTGGAGAAGAAGAGGAAGGCTTGGACGTGAGCCCCATGTGAGGCGACAAGGTAAGAGAGAGAAAGAGAGAGTGTGAGATTTCTTCTTTTCTTTTCACTTTATTCTTGGAGAAGATTGTAAGGAGATTGCTTTTAATATACAAGGAGAGTTTGATTTCTATAAAAGATTAGAGTTTTCATTTTATTTCAATTTGAATCTAATACTTTGTTTGTATGGTTTCAAAGTCTTATTTAATGAAAAGTTCTTGTTGTTTCTTAATGTGTAGTGAGTAGTTTTCTTTATTCCTCCCTCTTATAATGAATTATTATGCATGTGTAGAATATAGAATTGAGTAGAGTGAGAATATATTGTGATGATTTTACTTTGTTCTTCATTTACACGTAAACTTGATCAACTTACATGTTAAAATCTGTTGTGAGAACATGTATGATCTGTGATGGTGTTGCCTCAATCAACTGTGGTAGAATCACATGAGATTGTAAGAATGAGAATATAGTCCATATGGTTGAGTGTAAATAAATAGGAAAATAATCTTTAATGGGTGTAGAATTAGAGGGCTTTAGAGTCAGAGGCTAAAGCCCCCTAATTTGATCTATTGTTTTTGGTTTTGATGCGAGATGCTAGCCTCCATGTGGAGGGATAAGGGAACTCTAGAGTGAGAGCTAGTATTTTTTTGGCCTTGCTTGTCTTCAGAATTATTCAAACTTTAGAATAACAAATTATCTTTATAGCATCTCTAGTAAGGGTAACGAATATAGTTGCTCATATTTGTCGCAATCTCTCTCACTACTTATTTTACTTTTACACATGTCACTAATTTCATTGTATGAGGAAGAGTACTTTTATTATATTAAACCCCACTTTCTAATTTTCATGAAGTATTTTAATTTGGGAGTAGATGCATTATTATAGTGATAGTTGTAAGATATAATCAAAATCAAACCTTTATCGAGCTTCCAAGCTAGGGCGTGTTATCCTAGACTAGAACTTCTCTTTAAAGCCACCATGATTAACCTCAATCTCCGTGGGATCGATATTCGGGGCCTAATCAAAAAGCTCTATATTACTTGATAACGATATGTATACTTGTGTAGAATCTCTACTATTTAAGAATATAATTAAAATCTTCCTTTGCTTGAGATCAAGTTTGGGATCAAGTTTTTGGTGTCATTGAAGAGAGTTAAAATCTTCAAGTAGTGGTGTCAACTTCATAAATCCTTACATATAAAAAATATCGGGATCAAGTTTTTAGCACTGTTGCTGGGGATCACAACGGTTCATCTTGAATTTTAAGAGAATTTTAGTTGAAGTAATTAGGCTTAGAATTGGAAAACTGTATTGTCGTAAAAACTATTTTTGTGTGAAAAGTATTTTTTTTTGTATGAAAGTGTGTTGCAAAAAAAACTGTTTGTGTGAAAAACAAAGTAATTGTGAAAATGTTTTATTGTGTTGAATATATTTTTTATTTTATTGTCTAATTATTAATGTGTTGTTTTTTGTTTTACGTATGCAAAATAAAGGATATGCAGAACATGTGTCTTATGTTCCCGAGTTAGAAAAACAAAAAAAAATCAAAAAACAGAAAGGACTTGAAAACTTAGAAATGAAAATGGAACATATTCAAAATAATAACTTGAAAAATCATCATAAATTATTAAGGGATTATGTAAATTCTGTTACAGATGATATTCACTCAAGTATACAAATCCCTGTCATAGAACTTGACTCATTTGAAATTAATCCAGCGATTATCCAACTGGTGTAGAACAACCAGTTTGGGGGAACTCCTTAAGAGGATCCCTATTTACACTTATCAAGTTTTCTAGAACTTTGTTCTACATTTCATTATAACGACATGTCAAACGATGCTATTAGACTAAGGCTTTTTCCTTTCTCACTAAGGGATAAGGCTATAATGTGGTTGTACTCATTAGCACCCGACTCTATTAAAATTGGGAGGAGTTAACTCAGAAATTCCTAGCTAAGTATTTTTGACCTTCAAGGATAACTAAACTTAGAAACGATAATATCTCATTTTTTCATTATAAAAAAGAATCAATATATGAAGTATAAGAAAGATTTAAGGTACTCCTAAGAGAGTGTCCACACCATGCTCTGGCTGATTGGTTAATCATTCAAACTTTTTACAATGGGTTAGTAGAATCTCTTAGTCTACAATTGACGCTGTCGCTAGTGGATCATTAATGTCAAAACTATTTGATGAAGCATATGCATTAATTGAAGAATTGACTACAAATGAATTTCAATGTCCCTTTACAAGCGTAATTCCTAAAAAGGTAGCTAGTGTTTATGATACATATGTGATTGCAATTCTTGCATCTCAGGTTGCTGCAATATCAAGGAAGATGGACCAATTTCGAATGAACCAACCTCAATTTACTACAGTAAGTGAGGAAAGTTCATTGAAGTATATGATTGGTTCTAAATTATCAGATGACACTTTAAATACCATAAACAACCCATATTCTAACTTTTACAACCCAGGTTGGAAGACCATTCTAATTTTACATGGTATCATACTATTTGGGGTGGAAACCAACAATGGGAAAATAATCATGCAAATTCTGATGGGAGATGGAATGATCCAGGGAACACAAACTATAAACCTTCATATCCACAAGACTCTAACAATGATCAAGAACTTGAGGATAAGAAGATGTCTATAGAAGAAGTGGTATTGCAAATGGAAAACATGTTGCAAGGTCAAATTGCTGCGATTAGAAACATTAAGAATCAACTTGAACAAATTGCTAATTCACTTTGCAATAGACCCCAAGGAACACTTTCTAGCAATAATGAGATCAACACTAAAGAGAAAAATGATGAACAAATAGACGATGTCCAATTAAGAAGTGGAAGAGAGATAAAAGATGTGGTTAAAAAAGAGAAAGATGTTTTGAGAGAAATAAAGGAAACTAAAGACAGAAAGAAAATGTTTATAAGGATTTGGAAAATTTAATATCTCAAACTAAAATCAATTTAGAAAGGCTACCACCTACATTTCCTCAAAGACTTATGCAGCATGAGTTGGATAAACAATTTTCAAAGTTAATGGAAGTACTTAAGAAGTTAACGATAAATATTCCTTTCACTGAAGCTTTGGAACAGATGCCAAATTATGTAAAGATTATGAAGGAGATATTAAACAATAAAATGAAATTTGGGGATTATGAAACAGTTGCACTATGTGAGGAGTTCAGCGCTATATTTCAGAAAAAGCTTCATAATAAACTTAATGATCATTCTAGCTTAACAATTCCTTGTGTATTTAGAGAAAGATTATGTGGAAAAGCTTTATGTGATTTAGGATCAAGCATTAATGTGCTACGTCTATCTATATTTAAAAGTTTATGTTTAGTTGATATTTCTCCCAGTACTGTAAAACTTCAATTAGCTTATCGATTTATCATTTATCCAAAAGGGGTTATAGAAGATGTGCTTATTAGAGTGGATAAATTTATCTTTCCTATACACTTTATTATATTAGATATGAAGGAAGATAAAGAAAATCCAATTATTTTGGGGAGACCTTTTCATGTTACTAGATAAGCTATGATAGATGCACAAAAAGAAGAGTTGACTATGAATATTAATGACCATGAAGCCACTTTTAATGTTTTAAAGGCTATGAAGTATCCAGCTGAGAGAAAAGATGGTGATTGTTTTTAGATGAATGAAATTGATTAACTAAGAAAAGACCATTTCCAAGAAAGTTTTAGAGTAAGTTAACATATGTGATCGAACTGGACTTTTATGATGAGTTGGAAATGTTGTTTAAATAAGACTACATGTATGTTCAGGAGAGGTGTGAAATGATGGACGTTATCAAAAATAGTAAACTTTTAATTCCATCTGTTGAAAAATCTCATGAACTTTAGATGAATATACCCCATAAAATTTGAAAGCCTACCAATTTAGGGAATTCATCTACAGCGTCAGTCTTTATATCTTCAAATTCGACTCAATCACAAGAAAGAACCTGAATTAAATGAAGAAATCAGCAAAAGGCCTCCTAAAAAAGAGCTATTCAAAATCACTTAATGACATGTTTCGTGGTATATAGACAAAATGAATGAGATTCCAATGTTGAGGCAACCAAAGTAAACATTGGATACATCAGGTCGTCGATGTTAGACCAAGCACTTCGTGGGAGGCAACCCATGGTTATCTTTGTTATCTGTTTAGTGTGATTATTATTATGTCGAATTGGATATTAGTGAGATGTTGGACTTTGATCTGTGTTTGATATGTAAGAGAGGGTTGAATTAATGTTGTGAGGTAATTCCTTCATCATGAATATATTTGTATATGGCTTCTTATAGTAGCAAGTTGTCGAGTCTATTACGACTTAGTTCTCAACAAGAGCTGAGCTTTACCTTGAAGCATGTAGAGTTTGGACGTGGACCACTCCCTGTCAATTGTATTACTTTCTTCATCTAACTTTGTCTTCATTGAGTAAGGTCATGAACTTACTTAGTGAACAACATTTGGATGAAGTGCACTATATTAACCAGATTTTTTATGCGTTAGACTTAGAGTAACTCTGAAATTGGCAACACATGAAGGAATTCCGGTCCATGAGTGATAACCATATAATTTTTTATAATGCACACACATTATTACTGTATTATCTTCCATTAAAAATTGAAAGTAAGGAGGGAAAATGTGAGTAGAAGGGATATTGAATTAACCTCAATCATTGTTTGTTTATGAATTTGTGAGTCTATGTATTAGAGTTTGTGTGTCTAAGTTTGTGAGTCAAGTTGAATGAGTCATGGGAGATGACAAAACTTATCTCAATATTTTGAACTTGTTAGCATCTAACAATTCCTTTATAAATTTTAAAATGTGTTCCTGTTTAATCTTTAGTTTGTACCTATTCTACTATTTAAAATTCCTTTATATTGTTATGTCAAGCATGTTTAGGCTAGATTTACTTTCTACTACAATATTCTACCATATGTTATTTGTAGATATTTTTTGTAGGATGTGTAGTAAATTGTAAAAGTGATATTTCTCTGCCACATATTTTTGTATTTCATTGTTACACATGTTTGAGCTTGAGATGGAGCGGAAGGGGAAAACCAAAATGTTTGAAATTTAAACCTTACTTATTTTCAAAAGTAATACAAATAAATTTGTATTTTATTTCTAATGATTATTGTTATGTGGAGTTAATTTAAGCATGTTATATTTTTAAGTATAAAAATGGAGTAGGACAATTTAGTTGATATTTTTAGTGAGAAGGGTGAACCTAGTNGTAGGAAAATTTAGTTGATATTTTTGGTGAAAAGGGTGAACCTAGAGTTAAGGATACTTAGTGGAGAACTTGGAAAAATAAATAACTATCTTTAGTAGGAAGAATTGTATTTTGGAAAAACTAAGGATTCTTAGAATTTTTATTTTCAAACATTTAAGGCTCTTTTAGAAAGTATTTTAATATATATATATATATATATATATATATATATAAGTGAAAGAAAGTAATAAATTTTAACTTTAGAGGAGGATAGAGGAATTCAAAATTATTTAAGGACCTCTCCAGATATATTAATCCTCACATACCAAAAGAAAAAAACAAAATGAAGAAGACAAAAAATGAAAAAAAATAGATCAAAAAGATCCCAAAAAAGAGAAAAAAAAGAGTAAAGTGAGTTGAAGCTTGGGGAGAGGTCCTAATCAAAAATTGATTTCACTTAAGTCTATTAAGAGTAAAGAACTTAGAACAATCATAAGCTTGCTTTTTATATTTATATTAGTAAAAGTTATTGTAAGAGGGTTCTTAAATCTAGAAAGTAAAGTTCATAGGATCCAAAGTTTGAAAAATCTGCATATATTTCTGAATTAGATATGAAAACAAATTTCCAAGTTTGATGATAAATATATTAGAACCTGTGCTAGTCTGATTCACTAGAAGTTCTTCTAGTTTGAACTATCACATTTTTAGAACAAAATTTTAGCAATCCTAAAGGATGACCCATTAACTCTAATCTAAATTTTAAAAATGTAGAATTACTTGAGGACAAGTAATGCTTAAATTTCGGGGATTTTGATATGCCTAAAAAAGTATTATTTTTTATGCTTTATTTTATAGTGATATTGCAATTTAAACGTTCATTTTCTTGTGGTTTTTGTAGTAGGTACATCAAATTGAAGAATTTTGTGTGATTAGAGCAAAAGGAACAAAAATGGACCAAAGCGGACTAAACCAGAGTAAATCGGGTTGAATCGGGGCACTCCAGAGCCATGTTGACCAAAAACAGGCACTTAAGTGCCTGTGCCTGGAGCTTATGCGCCCAAATATGGCACTTACCACCACCAGACAGAGAGAGCGACCAAAAATCAACGCTTAGGCGCTAAAGACAGTTTTCAACATATTTTCTATAATATACATCAGATTTAAATGATTTTTTAAGTTTTTATTCATGTATCTCTTTGAGAATTCATTAGAAATGATAAAAGGGACTTTCTAAAATAATTTGGGGTGGTTATAAGGAGTTTTCAATTGGCACTTCAGGCACCATTTGGAAGATTCAATGAATATGGATAGTTTTGAAGAGACACTTAAGAATCTTTTGAGAAATTATAAATAAGGATTGAAAATGCTTTTAAGACAACTCTTGGACTCTAGAAATTAATTGGAAGAGGATAAAAACGCTTTGAGATGTAGAAGAAGGCTTGTGTGTGAGCCCCAAGTGGAGCGACAAGGTGAGAAAGAGAAAGAGAGTGTGAGATTTCTTCTTTTCTTTTGACTTTGTTCTTGGAGAGGATTATAAGGAGATTTCTTTTGCTATACAAGGAAAGTTTGATTTTCATAAAAGATAAGTATTTTCATTATATTTCATTTTGAATCTAGTATTTTGTTTGTATGATTTCAAAGTCTTGTTCAATGAAAAGTTCATGTTCATTCTTCATGTTTAGTGAGTAGTTTTCTTTAATCTTCGCTCTTATAATGAATTACTATACATGTGTAGAATATAAAATTGAGTAGAGTGAGAATATATTGTGATGATTTCACTTTTTTCTTCATTTACATGTAAACTTGATCCACTTGCATGTTAAAACCTGTTGTGAGAACATGTAAGATCCATGATGGTGTTTTCTCAATCAACTGTGGTAGAATCACATGAGATTGTATGGATGAGAATGTCATCCATATGGTTAAGTGCAAATAAATAGGGAAATAATATTTAATGGGTGTAGAATTAGAGGAATTCAGATTGACAGGCTAAAGCCCCCTAATTTGGTCTATTGTTTTAGGTTTTGAAGCGAGATGTTAGCCTCCAAGTGGAGGGATAAGAGGGAACTCTAGAGTGAGAGCAAGTTTCTTCCCTGCCTAGCCCATCTTTAAAACTATTTAAACTTTAGATTAACCAATGTTCTTTATAACATCTCTAGTAAGTGTAAGGAATATAATTGCCCCTCTTGTGACAATCTCTCTCAGTACTTATTTTACTTTTACACATGTCACTAATTTCACAATAAGAAGAGTGCTTTTAATATATTAAACCCCACTTTCTAATTTTCACTAAATATTTTAGTTTATGGGTAGAAGTATTATTATAGTAGTAGTTGTAGGATATAATAAAAATCAAACCTTTATCGACCTTCCAAGNTATATATATATATATATATATATATATATATATATTCTTTCTCTCTCCCTCTCTCTGTCATCCTCTCTCACATTTCCTCTAACTCTTTTCTTCTCTCATAATCTCTTATCTCACACATTTTTTCCTCTCTACATCCCTCACCCCCTCTTCTATCTTACTCTCTCTCCCTCTCATTATAGCTCTTATACTCTCTCTTTCACACCCTCCATCCCTACTTTATACCCTCTCACACATTCCTCTCTTCTTTCCTCTCTCTCTCTTCTCTCTTCCCTTACTCTCTTTATGTTTCTCTCACTCTTTCCCTCTCTTTCTCTCTCCTCTATCTCACTTATTTGTCACTTGCTCTTCATCTCTCCCTCCTATTCTGTCTCGCGCTCTCACTCTCTCACTTGCTCTCTCTCTTTCTCCATTCGTCTCGCTCTCCTCTTCTCCCTTCCGCTTTTTCCCCTCTCTCCTCTCTCATACTCTCTCTAACCATCCCCCTCTATCCACCCCTTTTCTCACTCTCCTTCTCTCTTTATATCTCTAACCATCCCCCTCTATCCCCTCTTTTCTCACCCTCCCTCTCTCCCTATATCTCTAACCATCCCCCTCTCTCTCCACACTTTCTCTGACCCTCTCTCTCCCCATCTCGCTCTCACTCACTCTCTTTCTTCTCTGTCTCTCTCTTTCCCCCTCACCTCCACTCTATTTCTCTCATTATCACTCTCTCATGCTCTTTTCTCTCTCAACCTCCCTCACTCTCTCCCTCTCACTCTAGCTCTCATAGTCCCCCTTTTACAACCTTCATCCCTCCTTTTCACCCTCTCTCTTGCCCTCTTACCNTTCTCCAAGCTCAACAATCCTAAAAAAAATATAAAATATCCCTTATTTTATCATGTCTCTGCTTATCATTAAAGATATGTTTTAAAAAGGAACAAATCAAACTTAATACATTGATAATAATATTTTGGAAAGTTTACACGCATTTCACATAATTATTATGTATTTATATGTCGAACACTTGATGTTTAATATTTACACTTATAACTTCTTGGTTAATTATCTTTTAAAAAGAATAGATTAGTAGTATTTATGGTTTGATATTAAAGATTTGACCGATATCAATGTAAATATGATTATTTAGCTAATATGTATGTAAAATCACAAAACCTTCGGTACACGTAAATGCACCTTATACTTTATTCAAAAAAATATTTGTTGAAAAAGAGCACTTTAATACTTGCAATTAATTACATACATTTTCTTAAGCGAAATGCTATAATTTAAGTTATATTGGGTGATTGAAAATTTTAAATTTATTTCAGTGTTTCATAATCGAATTTTATAAAAAGGTATTAAAAAAACCGATTAAAAATTTCCAATAAATATGTTTCCATGTTAGTTTAGTTCTATCCATACCTAAATAACATCATAATCAAAATCATATTGGTGATAACGATTTAATTTACTTTTTCATTTAGTACGTAACAAGAAAATCACATTTGGGTATAAGCTTGATGAGTGTAATTTCACTGTAACAGAAGAAAATTTCTTCCTTATTTTCATTAAATCGAAAAGAATAAAGTTACACCCTTTTTAAACTATAATATCTACAAAATCTTAAACATTTCATGGTGATCAATTTATAACAATAAAGGACTATATTTGTTGTATGGTAATCAAAAAGCCTTATAGTCTAGGTTAAATCTTGAATTTATTTTTTAATGAGAGCACAATTTGATGATTTCAAAATTACACATAATCTTCTTGATCTAGGCTTGAAATCAATGTTGTGAGCTTTTAGATTTATTTTTATTTAAGAAGTAAAATAAANAAAAGCCTTATAGTCTAGGTTAAATCTTGAATTTATTTTTTAATGAGAGCACAATTTGATGATTTCAAAATTTTCCATAATCTTCTTGATCTAAGCTTGAAATCAAAGTTGTGAGCTTTTAAATTTATTTTTATTTAAGAAGTAAAACAAAAAGATAAACTTTTAGCTAAATAATCAGAGCAAGCTTAGAAATAATGCATCACTTGCATATTTTCCTTTGGAGTCTTCATATTTAAAAACTATTGTTTAATTTTANAAATAAAAAGATAAACTTTTAGCTAAATAATCAGAGCAAGTTTAGAAATAATGCATCACTTGCATATTTTCCATTGGAGTCTTCATATTTCAAAACTATTGCTTAATTTTTTTTTATTATCAACCCTATTGAATGTATCTTTTTTAAAATATATATTGAACAATCATTCATTTAAGAGATTAGAATATAACTACATAATAACTATTTACAATATTTGTTATAGATAATGCTCACTAAAGTTATATTATAACATTTGATTATATCATAGCAAGCTTAGAAATGAGTACACCAAATGATTAAGAAATTTATTCTTTGTCTAGTAAACTTTTTTGAAAGCCCTACTTTCAGCTTAATTAATGCATCAATTGGTATTATGTTAATGATAGCTATTTCACGTTAACAATTTAATAGAATTATATTTATATTCGAGAAATTTAAAGAATAAAATGTAGCAGGACCGATCAATTATTTTCTTATAAAAAAGTAAAAATAAATCACATAGACTTAAGGCGATTTCAGATAAAGGAACTCAAAACTTATTTTATTTAATTTACTATTTAGCCCTTAAAATTGTATATCTATAATAAAATAAAATAATATGATAATATAGAAGTCTCTTTTAGTCAACCAAGATCCAATTGAGTTTATAGTCTCATTTCTTAGCTTCAGGCCCCTTCTTAGTATATGTAGGTGGCTTCACGACCTTAGTTTGGCTAATCAAATTTCCCTTGTTTAGTTCCAAGTGAATTGTTATTGAAGTCTATTTCATTTTTTGTAGTTGGGAGTTTAATAAGAAATTCATTTTGAAGCTTGAAGAATCCAAATGCAACCCAAGTGAATATATATTCAGTTTGGTTATCTACTATTAGCACATAAAGAGTTTAAAAGCAATCACATCACTTGCATATTTTCCTTTCAAGTCTTCAAATTTTAAAACTACTATATAATTTTTTTATTATCAACACTATTGAATGTTTCTTTTTAAAATATATATTGAGCAATCATTCATTTATAAGTCTAGAATATTACTACACAATAACTCTTTACAATCTTTGTAACAGAGAATGCTCATTAAAGTAATATTATTGCAATTGAATTTATCAGATCAAGCTTAAAAATGGGTACACCAAGTGATAAATAAATTTATTCTTTATATCCGGTAAACTTTTGTGAAAGCCATCCAATCACTTATTATTATTAACCAATCATTTCTAAACTTCACTGTTTTTTATGGTGAAAAAAATTTAACAAGGAATTTTTGTGCTAAATCACCCCAAGTTTTGATAGATCCATGTGCTAACGAGTGTAACCATATCTTAGTCTTATCCCTTAGTGAGAAACGAAAAATTTTAAGTCTTATTTCATCATCTGATACACCATTATATTTAAATGTAGCACACAATTCTAGAAAATTGGCAAGATGTAAATTGGATCTTTAGTTGGTGCTCCCCCAAACTGATTATTTGATACCATTTGGATAATAACTGGATTAAGTTCAAATGAATTAGCAACTACAACAGGTTTTTGGATACTAGAATGAATCGTAGGGTTTGCATAATCTCTTAAAGGTCTAAACACTTGGTTAATTTTAGCATTTTGATAATTTTGATTTGTCATTTCTTGAAATTTTTTATTTTTTACGTAATTTTAAGTTTTTAAATTTTTTGAATAGTTCTTTTTAATTCAGAATTGTAGGGCCTAGTCCTGTAGAACTTGAACTACACATATATTACTACGAAACACAATAAAAAACACACAAACAAAAACCTTATATAAAAACAACACTACAATATTCCTATAATAGACCTAAAATTTTAAATAAGACTTTATCAAAATAGAAATTTGCTTTATAAAAATTTTAACAGAAAAATTTTTATTTTTCTCCCCGGCAAAGGTGCCAAAAACATGATTCCGACTTCTTATATGTTAATGCAATGTATGTGAATATTTTCTTATTTGTCTTACTTATAATTCTTTCTTTGCAACGGCACTAAAAACTTGATCATCAGCAACAGCTAGGTAAAAACTTGACTTCAAAGTAAAAAAGAATAAAATTATTATATTTAAATATAGGATACACAAGTATATCATTATCAAGTTAATATAGGACTTTTTGATTAAGCCCTGAATATCACACCCACAGGGAGAACTACAATATGCAAATACAAATAAGAAGAAATTAGATAACAAATCTTACTTAGCAAAACATTCTTAATTAAACAGATTCTATAATAGGAATGAAAGTTTGATTCTTGTTGTAATTTTTATAATTAACTAAATAAACTTAATTAGAAACTTGTTAAATGAAGGCAATATAAGTAAAATATCTTTTTCTTTATCATGAATCAGTAATAAGTATAGGAAATCTATTGTAGAAGTATTCAAATTGTGTTGTGCCAAATAGGAGCAATAATATTCGTTACCTTTACAAGAGATCCTATAAAGAACATTTGCTTATTTAAAGTTTGAATAGCCTTGAAGATGGGTTAGGTAGGGAAGATATTATCTCTCACTCTAGAGTTCCATCTTCTCCCTTCACCTAGGGGTTAACATCTCATATCAAAACCTAAACTTTTAAATCAAATTGGGGGTTTTAGCCTATCACTCTAAGGTCCTCTAATTCTACACCCTTTAATGTTTATTTCCTTAATTATTTGCACTCATCCATATGATATACATTCTCATCCATACAATTTCATGTGACTCAAACCATTTGTTGACTGAGACAATACCATCTCAAATTTTTGATATTCTGACAATAGGTATTAACATCTTAATTGGCCAAATCAAGAAGTAAATGAAGTACAAGGTTTAAAATCATCACAACTTTTTCCAACATTAAAGATTAATAATTCACAAAACTTCCATCGAATACTTAATCACTTATCATTTTAAGGAAAAAGATAAAGAAAACTACTTACAATTCATGAGAGAGAATAAAACCACACTTAAGTTTGAAAGTAGAAATCATGCAATCAAACAAGAAGTCCAAATTAAAACCAAATTGATTCATAAAGATAAAAACTTATCTCAAATCCTCTCCATCAAATTCTTGAAGTTTCTTTGATTCTCTTCTTTCACTTACAATAAAAACTACAACCTAAAATAAAAAAGAAAAGTGGGCGATATCGGTCTTCAAGTTAGAAATTGTTGACCGCCGGCATCTCGAAACCGAATTTTAAAAGAGCTTTAATTTAATTTATATATATATATATATATAAATTTAAGAAAAAGTAACATTTTAATTTTTTTGAAAATACAAGATTGAACTGATCTCATATGGACAATAATTTAAATAAATAAGCGCAACAGTACAAGTGGCATATCTACTCTGAAGAATAAACACATCACTTGATAATGAGGCTTGATTAAATAAACTACAGAATTTATGACATCCGTTTGGTTGCTGAATGTTTATGTTGACCGACAAGTTCCTCTATCTGATATAATCAATTAGATAGGGTTATATTACCTGGGTTCTTAAAGCTCCCTATAGGGGCAAGCCCCTATAGTCAATTACATCTTAAATGATCGAAGTTACTCAAGAAAACTCTTGATTTAGATCAGAAAATATTGTCTTCAAGGAATTCAAAGGATATAATTATTCAAGGATCAGACAAAGAGGTGTGAAATGAGATGGGCTAAATTTTTTAACACTTATTATGAAATCTAAAGGAGGAAGAACTTGGGATGCCACAGATCCTTAGGAGAACCTCGGTGACCTCCCAAGCTAACCTATGGTTTGGCTTCAATTTTGGTGAGAGAAATATTAAGTGTATCATCCTGCCAATTTTATTAGTTAGAGCTTACATTTGTGTGCGACGATCACACAAACAACCTGAAATATGTGAGGGTTTAGGTCATTACAAACGATAACCTCAAAATCTTAAAATGTGTTAGGGCTTATATTACAAAACATAATTTTGCAAAGGCCTAAGAATTAGTTGAGGATTTATGTCGCATTTGGCGAACAACCTCAAAATCCTATGGTTTATGTTATTTAATTCTAAATTTATTGTAGATCTTCATGTTGTTATAGATTGTTTTCATAGCAGGCTACCGATGAAGTTAGCTTCAAGCTCCTCGTCAAAGTAGCAGTCCTAAAGTCTAAGGTTTAATGGTTTAAATGATAAGTTTAAGTTCAATAAGGGGGGTTAAGGTTGATTAGAGCGACACCAGTTAGGATCCCATGATTCCCTCATTCCGGTATCACTATTTTCTTCTAAATTTACTTAGCTTAAACTATTTATTAAAACCATTTAAATCAGAGAGATCTCATTAGCAACCATGGGTTACCTTCAACGGACTCCCGTAAATTCAAAAGGACGTATTATGAAATGTTGATTTTCAAAGGATTTATGGTTACCTTTTAAAGAGTTTATTTTAATTAGGAAAATTATTTATTAATTTTTAAAGTTATTTTTTTGCAGGTAAAGTGACATTCACATCCAAGCTGTATAATGTTTGAAAGCAAGAGTAAATTGTATAAGTAAAATGATAGAAATAAAAGCGTACATTTCATCTTCTTGCTACTCCTGTTAAAATATTAGCTTTTGCATCATGTATATATTTTTTACAAAAATTTAAATAAATTGCAAGAGTAGATGAAGGTGTAGTTACCAAAATCCTGAGTCTTAACTTGGTGAGTCCCTAAAGGTTTAAAGGATGATTTTCTAAACAAAGTATAATAAGTTCAATAATCATTCAAAACATCAAAAAGGTTATAAAAGTGTCTAGGGAACATTTCCTAACAACTTTTAAATCTCTTTTTAAAATATTTTGAGATCATTTGAACTTGTTATATTTTGCAATTGATCATACAAAATTTTAGATTTAATTGCAATGAGTTAATACACCTTATGCTCAGTGAACCTGATATTTCAATTATCCTAAGAGTAGGGTACTCAATTAATCAATTGACACTTTACTTAAAAGTTATGTGGGTGGACGCCCCTCGGGCAAGTTTAAGTCATTAAAGATTTTATGCTCAGCACTAAAGATGGGCTTGTAGTCTTTAAATATGTTAATTATCAATCATCTTATCTCTTATAAACCTCATTAGACGAGTTCAAACTAAGCCTAGATCACAACTAAGTCCTTATTAATCTAAATGGGTAATTTTGCAATTATCAAAATTTTAATATAAGTGAGATATATCCTTATTAAAAGATCATATTATAACCAATTGTGGGCTTAAAATAAGTGGATGAGTACCTTCCTAACCTAAGCCCAACACCTTAAAGTCATTCAATTTTAATTAACTTCCAAATAATGATAATTTAAGAAATTATAATTTTACCCTTATCATGGAAATGATGGAAATTTGGTTTCTAGCTTTTCACCCATTATGTTTCAAACATCCAAAAGAATTCATTAAGATCAAAATTATCCATTTTTCCCTTTGGTTTATTCATACGTCTAAAAATGTAGTATTTCTCATACTTTATTTTATAATGAGATTACACTTTAAGGGAATTTTTTTATGTTTTTGATTGTGGGTACATCAAATTGAAGAATTTGGAGTGATTGGAGCAAAAGGAAAAAAAATGGACCAAAACAGAGTAAACTGGAGCAAATCGGGTTGAATCGGGACACACCATAGCCATGGGGACCAAACTTGGGCACTTAAGTGCCTGTGCCCAGTACTTAGGCGCCCAACTATGGCGCTTAGGCACCACCAGACAGAGAGTGGGGCACTTAAGCGCCCAAAAATTGGCGCTTAGGTGCCAAAGTCGGTTTTCAACATATCTTCTAGAATATACATCGGATTTGGACAATTTTTGAAGCATTGCTTCGTGCATCTCTTGGGGAATTTATTAAAAGCAATAAGAGGGACTTTCTAGAAGACTTTGGGGTGGTTATAAGGAGTTTTTAAGAGGCACTTCAGGCACTATTTGGAAGATTCAATGAATATGAACAGTTTTGAAGAGACACTTAAGAATCTTTTGAGAAATTATAAATAGGGTTTGTAAATGCTTTTAAAAGAACTCTTGGACTCTATAATCAAAAGGAGGAGGAGAAGAAGGCTTGGATAAGAAGAGGAAGGCTTCGACGTGAGCCCCAAGTGAGGCGACAAGGTAAGAGAGAGAAAGAGAGAGTGTGAGATTTCTTCTTTTCTTTTCACTTTGTTCTTGGAGAAGATTGTAAGGATATTGCTTTTAATATACAAGGAGAGTTTGATTTCTATAAAAGATAAGTATTTTCATTTTATTTCACTTTGAATCTAATACTTTATTTGTATGGTTTCAAAGTCTTGTTTAATGAAAAGTTCTTGTTGTTTCTCCATGTGTAGTGAGTAGTTTTCCTTACTCCTCCCTCTTATAATGAATTATTATGCATGTGTACAATATAGAATTGAGTAGAGTGAGAATATATTGTGATGATTTTACTTTGTTTTTCATTTACACGTAAACTGGATCAACTTACATGTTAAAATCTGTTGTGAGAACATGTATGATCTGTGATGGTGTTGCCTTAATCAACTGTGGTAGAATCATATGAGATTGTATGAATAAGAATATAATCCATATGGTTGAGTGTAAATAAATAGGAAAATAGTCTTTAATGGGTGTAGAATTAGAGGAATTTAGAGTGACAGGCTAAAGACCCCTAATTTGATCTATTATTTTTGGTTTTGATGCGAGATGCTAGCCTCCATGTGGAGGGATAAGAGGGAACTCTAGAGTGAGAGCTAGTATTTTTTTAGCCTTGCTCGTCTTTAGAATTATTCAAACTTCAAATTAACAAATATTCTTTATAGCATCTCTAATAAGGATAAAGAATATAATTGCTCATATTTGTCACAATCTCTCTCACTACTTATTTTACTTTTACACATGTCACTAATTTCATTGTATGAGGAAGAGCACTTTTATTACATTAAACCCCACTTTCTAATTTTCATTAAGTATTTTAATTTAGTAGACACATTATTATAGTGATAGTTGTAGGATATAATCAAAATCAAACCTTTATTGAGCTTCCAACCTAAGGCGTGTTATTCTAGACTAGAACTTCTCTTTAAAGCCACTGTGATTGACCTCAATCTCCGTGGGATCGATATTCGGGGCCTAATCAAAAAGCTCTATATTACTTGATAACGATACATATACTTGCGTAGAATCTCTAATATTTAAGAATATAATTAAAATCTTGCTTTGCTTGAGATCAAGTTTGGGATCAAGTTTTTGGTGTCATTGAAGAGGATTAAAATCTTCAAGTAGTGGTGTCAACGTCATAAATCCTTATATATAAAAAATATCGGGATCAAGTTTTTGGCGCTGTTGCTGGGGATCACAACAGTTGATCTTGAATTTTAAGAGAATTTAAGTTGAAGTAATTAGGCTTAGACTTGGAAAACTGTATTGTCGTAAAAACTATTTTTGTGTGAAAAGTATTTTTTTTTGTATGAAAGTGTGTTGCAAAAAAAACTGTTTGTGTGAAAAACAAAGTAATTGTGAAAATGTTTTATTGTGTTGAATATATTTTTTATTTTATTGTCTAATTATTAATGTGTTGTTTTTTGTTTTACGTATGCAAAATAAAGGATATGCAAAACTTGTGTCTTATTTTCCTGAGCTAGAAAAACAAAAAAAATCAAAAAACAGAAAGGACTTGAAAACTTAGAAATGAAAATGGAACACATTCAAAATAATAACTGGAATAATCATCATAAATTATTAAGGGATTATGTAAAATCTATTACAGATGATATTCACTCAAGTATACAAACCTTTATCATAGAAGTTGACTCATTTGAAATTAATCTAGCGATTATCCAACTGGTGTAAAACAACTAGTTTGGGGGAACTCCTTCAGAGGACCCCTATTTACACTTATCAAGTTTTCTAGAACTTTGTTCTACATTTCATTATAATGACATGTCAAACGATGCTATTAGACTAAGGCTTTTTTCCTTTCTCACTAAGGGATAAGGCTAAAATGTGGTTGTACTCATTAGCACCTGACTCTATTAAAATTGGGAGGAGTTAACTTAGAAATTCCTAGCTAAGTATTTTCCACCTTCAAGGATAACTAAACTTAGAAACGATAATATCTCATTTTGTCAGTATAAAAAAGAATCAATATATGAAGTCTGAGAAAGATTTAAGGAACTCGTAAGAAAGTTGCTGATTGGTTAATCATTCAAATTTTTTACAATGGGTTAGTAAAATCTCTTAGTCTACAACTGACGCCGTCGCCAGTGGATTATTAATGTCAAAACCATTTGATGAAGCACACGCGTTAATTGAAGAATTGACTACAAATGAATTTAAATGTCCCTTTGCAAGCGTAATTCCTAAAAAGGTAGCTGTTGTTTATGATACATATGTGATTGCAATTCTTGAATCTCAGGTTGCTGCAATATCAAGGAAGTTGGACCAATTTGGAATGAACCAACCTCAATTTACTACAGTAAGTGAGGAAAGTTCATTGAAGCATATGATTGGTTCTAAATTATCAGATGACACTTTAAATACCATAAACAACCCATATTCTAACTTTTACAACCCAAGTTGGAAGACCATTCTAATTTTACATGGTATCATATTATTTGGGGTGGAAACCAACAATGGGAAAATAATCATGCAAATCCTGATGGAAGTTGGAATGATCTAGGGAACACAAACTATAAACCCTAATATCCACCAAACTCTAACAATGATCAAGAACTTGAGGATAAGAAGATGTATATAGAAGAAGTGGTATTACAAATGGGAAACAGGTTGCAAGGTCAAATTGCTGTGATTAGAAACCTAGAGAATCAACTTGGACAAATTGCTTATTCACTTTGCAATAGACCCCAAGGAACACTTTCTAGCAATAATGAGATCAACACTAAAGAGAAAAAAGATGAACAAATAGACGATGTCCAATTAATAAGTGGAAGAGAGATAAAGGATGTGGTTAAAAAAGAGAAAGAAGTTTTGAGAGAAATAAAAGAAACTAAAGACAGAAAGAAAATGTTAATAAGGATTTAGAAAATTTAATATCTCCAACTAAAATCAATTTAGAAATACTGCCACCTCTATTTCCTCAAAGACTTACGCAGCATGAGTTGGATAAACAATTTTCAAAGTTAATGGAAGTACTTAAGAAGTTAACGATAAATATTCCTTTCGCTGAAGCTTTGGAACAGATGCCAAGTTACGTAAAGATTATGAAGGAGATATTAAACAATAAAATGAAATTTGGGGATTATGAGACAGTTGCACTATGTGAGGAGTGCAGCGCTATATTTCAGAAAAAAGCTTCATAATAAACTTAAAGATCCTTCTAGCTTAACAATTCTTTGTGTATTTAAAGAAAGATTATGTGGAAAAGCTTTATGTGATTTAGGATCGAGCATTAATGTGATACCTATATCTATATTTAAAAGTTTATGTTTAGTTGATATTTCTCCCGCTACTGTAAATCTTCAGTTAGCTGATCGATCTATCATTTATCCAAAAGGGGTTATAGAAGATGTGCTTGTTAGAGTGGATAAATTTATCTTTCATGTACACTTTATTGTATTAGATATGGAGGAAGAAAAAGAAAATTCAATTATTTTGGGGAGACCTTTTATTGTTACTGGACAACCTATATGATAGATGCACAAAAAGAAGAGTTGACTATGAATATTAATGACCGTGAAGCCACTTTTAATGTTTTAAAGGCTATGAAGTATCCAGCTGAGAGAAAAGATGATGATTGTTTTTAGATGAATGAAATTGATTATCTAAGAAAAGACCATTTT
This sequence comes from Phalaenopsis hybrid cultivar, assembly GCA_002079205.1. NCBI lineage: Eukaryota > Viridiplantae > Streptophyta > Magnoliopsida > Asparagales > Orchidaceae > Phalaenopsis > Phalaenopsis hybrid cultivar. Next base: position 103,461 of record JXCR01084017.1, on the reverse strand, counting down.
CAAGAAAGTTTTAGAGTAAGTTAACATATGTGATCAAAATGGACTTTTATGATGAGTTGGAAATGTTGTTTAAAGAAGACTGCATGTATGTTCAGGAGAGGTGTGAAATGATGGACGTTATCAAAATTAGTAAACTCTTAATTCCATCTGTTAAAAAATCTCATGAACCTAAGATGAATGTACCCCTTAAAATTTTAAAGCCTACCAGATTAGGGAATTCATCTACACCACCAGTCTTTATATCTTCAAATTCGACTCAATCACAAGAAAAAACCTGAATTAAATGATGAAATCAGCAAAAGACCTCCTAAAAAAGAGTTATTCAAAATAACTAAATGACATATTTCATGGTATATAGACAAAATGAATGAGATTCTGATGTTGGGGCAACCAAAGTAAACATTGGATACATCAGGTCGTCGATGTTAGACCAAGCACTTCGTGGGAGGCAACCCATGGCTATTTTTGCTAACTGTTTAGTGTGATTATTATTATGTCGGATTGGATAATAGTGAGATGTTGGACTTTGATCCGTGTTTGATATGTAAGAGAGGGTTGGATTAATGTTGTGAGGTAATTCCTTCATCATGAAAATATTTTTATATGACTTCTTATAGTAGCAAGTTAACGAGTCTATTACGACTTAGTTCTCAACAAGAGCTGAGCTTTACCTTGAAGTATGTAGAGTTCGGACTTGGGCCACTCCCTGTCAATTGTATTACTTTCTTTATCCGACTTTGTCGTCATTGAGTAAGGTCATGAACTTACTTAGTGAACAACATTTGGATGAAGTGCACTATATTAACCAGATTGTGTATGCCTTAGACTTAGAGTAACTCTGAAATTGGCAACACATGAGGGAATTTCGGTCCAAGGTGAGAAAGAGAAAGAGAGAGTGTGAGATTTCTTCTTTTCTTTTGACTTTGTTCTTGGAGAAGATTGTAAGGAGATTTCTCTTTCTATACAAGGAAAGATTGATTTCCATAAAAGATAAGTATTTTCATTGTATTTCATTTTGAATCTAGTATTTTGTTTGTATGATTTCAAAGTCTTGTTCAATGAAAAGTTCATGTTCATTCTTCATGTGCAGTGAGTAGTTTTCTTTAATCTTCGCTCTTATTATGAATTTCTATACGTGTAGAATATAAAATCTAGTAGAGTGAGAATATATTGTGATGATTTCACTTTTTTCTTCTTTTACATGTAAACTTGATCCACTTGCATGTTAAAACCTGTTGTGAGAACATGTAAGATCCGTGACAGTGTTGTCTCAATCAACTGTGGTAGAATCACATGAGATTGTATGGATGTGAATGTCGTCCATATGGTTAAGTGTAAATAAATAGGGAAATAATCTTTAATGGGTGTAGAATTAAAGGACTTTAGATTGACATGCTAAAGCCCCTTAATTTGGTCTATTGTTTTAGGTTTTGATGCGAGATGTTAGCCTCCAAGTGGAGGGATAAGAGGGAACTCTAGAGTGAGAGCTAGTATCTTCCCTGCCTAGCCCATCTTTAAAATTATTCAAACTTTAGATTAACCAATGTTCTTTATAGCTTCTCTAGTAAGTGCAAAGAGTATAATTTCTCCTACTTGTGATAATCTCTCTCACTACTTATTTTACTTTTACGCATGCACTAATTTCACATGAGGGAGAGTGCTTTTAATATATTAAACCCCACTTTCTGAATTTCACTAAATATTTTAGTTTATGAGTAGAAGTATTATTGTAGTAGTAGTTGTAGGATATAATCAAAATCAAACCTTTAACAACCTTCCAAGATAGGGCATGTTATTCTAGACTAGAACTTCTCTTGAAAGCCGCCGTGACTAAACTCGATCTTCGTGGGATCGATATTTGGGACTTAATCAGAAAGCTCTATATTACTTGATAATGATATGTATACTTTCATAGAATCCCTACTATTTAAAAATATAATTACAATCTTACTTTGCTTGGGATCAAGTTTTTAGTGTCATTGTGAGGGATTAAAATCTTCAAGTAGTGGTGTCCACTACTTGAAGATTTTACAAATAAAAATATCACGATCATTTATCCTAAATTTTGATTAGGCACCAAAATCTAAAATGATCATTTTGGCCCAGGAGCTCTCTACTCCTTAAATTACTAAGTATAAATCGAATGATTTTGAAACTTCTAGAGTACCCTATTTATGGGTCAATTAAAATATCAGAGGAGAAAATATGATTTTTCAAAACTTAATTTAACTTAAATAATTATTTTAATTTATAAAATATGAGTTTTAATTTTAATTTATTTAACTAATCAAAGTAAAATTTTTATGTACATTGGAAAATTGTTGGAGGTTCACCTAGGTCAGAGGACCACTTGGAGAAAATTTTATAATTTTTCAAGTTATATTTTAATTATAATTATTACAACTATTTTTTGATTTTTTAGTGATTTATTTTAATTAAAAATATGTTTTAATTGCATCCCCGTACGTTTCAAGCTTTCCACGCGATCCTCTTTGATTCGACACAGTCATCCACGTAGTCGCCTTTTTAGCCTGCCTTTGCCGCTCCATTTCCTCGTCTGGCTTGATCCATAGCATCCATTGAATAAACACATTATCCAATGACTGTGGGTCATCATCCTCGATTTACCGAACCCAAGAACTATTTGATTTCTAGACCTAAGATCTCGCTTGATACTCAATTAGATCAAGTGCGGTTTGTTTCTACATCCTCATCTACTCAAGAAAAACACATCCATAAGCTTACAATGCTATGAAATACAAGTTTCTTTCATAATTGGTGAAACTGAGCTCAAAATTACGGTTGGTGAGTTATAACTTTGTCGAAGAGGTGAGGCCTTGATTGGGTGCTTGTGAAAGCTTCAGTGGAGTATGACGAACCTCCTGAATATGCACCTTGCTCTGATATGAGGTCTAGGTAGGATTTTGACCAAAAGATGGTGCAACCTTGATCTAGGAGTGGCTTGGAGGGCTAAAAAAAGAGGAATTTTGATGGGGAACTTCTCCTTAAGCTTTGGTGAAGCTTAAGGACGCTTCAATTTGGAGTTTGGTGGAATTTTGTGAAGGGACAAAAATTTGCCATGCATTTCGAGTGACAAATTTGGTTTTGACAGTGGAAATGGACGACTGATGACTATAGGATTGAACAAAGGAAAGCTTGAAGATCTTATAGAATGATTTTGGCAGGGTTTAAATAGAGGGGGAAGGAGAGGCCGCCCATGGCTGGCCAGTGGGTGCAAGTAGTGGCTTAGGTGGAGGGTTGAGCGACACAAGTGACTAGTTGGAATGAGACAACTCACGGAGTTCAAATTTGGAGTTTAATCTTGGGGGTGGCTTTAAATTTTGATGTTTCTGGGCCAATAGACCGGCCGACCAGGCTAAAGATGGTCGTGAGGTGGCCAGGTGAGCCAGTGGGAGGGTTATTAATGATTAACTCTGAATGGTTAAAAGGCTTGATGGCAAATATAAATATTGGAAGAGATTCTCTAAATCAAGGGACCTTTGGTCCATGGCTCATGAAGGGTGGGCTAGGTGGATCTAGCATGGTCTATAGGGTCCAAATGTTGGCTGTGGTGGCTATGGTTTGATTAATTTGGCTAAGTTTAGTTACATGCACAGCTTGCGTTCAAAGTCATGCCGTGGGCTTGAATTTGAGTTTGGGCTTGGCTAGGATTTGAATTTAGTTTAATTTATTGGTCAAGTTGGCTTGAATAATTATCATGAGGAATTTGGCATAGGGATTGAGTGATTTTGAATTGACTTAGAAGGTCAATTTGGTGTAATTTGAGCTTTTGGTCAATTTTGGGCATTTTGGCTCAATTTAGATTTGTCTGAACTCTGAGTTCAAATTTAGTTCAATTGATTATTCAAACTGATTTGAGGAGGTGTTATGAAGAATTTGGAATTCAAATTTCGGAAAACTGATTTGATTATGGAGTTCAATTTGGGGAATTTAACAGTATGGCTAAAATTGGGGATTTTGGATTGAGCGTGAAATTGGTTTTAAAATTGGGTTCAATTGGGCTTGGATTTGGTTTCAATTGGGATTTAGGATGATGAATTTTAATTTGGAATTGAAGTTGGGGAGATTGAAGTCAATTGGGTGGAAATTTGGGATGAATTGGGGAATTTGGGCCTTTAAGGGCAATTTGGGGATTTTGGTAAAAATGGGTCAATTTGGTCAAATTGCGCCCAAATGAGTGTTTCAAATTGATTTTGGCGACATTTGGAGTGATTTTGGCGACATTTGGAGTGATTTTGTGGATTTTGAAATTTTTTGGGATTTTTTGAATTTTTGGGGCATTTTGGTAATCTGGAGGATTTTGAGGGTATTTTGGGAATTTTCGAAAATTTTGAGGTATTTAGTCAATTTGAGTGATTTGGAACTGTTTGGAATGATTTTTGAAAATATTTGGAGAATTTGGCAAATTTTGGGAAAATTTGGAAAATTTACGGTTTAGGGCCAATTTGGTAATTTGGTGAAATTTATGGCCAAGAAAGGTTAAAGTTGGAATTTTGCAAAGTTGGGATTGATTCAGGATATTAAACATTAAGTCACCCTTTTGAGCCATAGGACCAAAGGAACTCCCATAATGGATCCTCCATGTGCTGGTCTTAGCAAAACCCTAGGCAAGCGCTAATTGTTTGGGGGACCATCCAAATGAGTTTCCAATAGATTAAAGGATCAAGCCAGGTATATTTAGATTAAGGTTTAGGTTGTGAGTGTGGGATCAAATGTGTGTGTACAATAATGATGAAGGCCACACCACCTAGTGTTAACCCTAGGGCCAAATAGTTTGTTGACCTCACTTTTTGTTGAGGTCTAGTCTTTTCTCTTTAATAGCCTAGAGTCTAGCCATAAGACTTTCTTGTTGACTATTCCTAAAGGACTGGAAAAGAACCCTCACCAATAGAAATTCTAAACTCTTCTTTGCTAAACTTGAAGTTCCATATATTGGTCCTAACCTCTAGCACTTAGTAGGTGAGGTCAATATGAAGGAACTCAAGGAGAGTCCCCATATGATGATCAAGCATTAGGACTAACTCTGGGTGGTCTAATCTTGGTTAGGCTAGCTTGCACAAACTACACTTTCTCACACACCCCAAACCCTAAGATCACTTGCACTTGATTTGGTCTCCTCACTCATTTTGGAAAACTCATATGGGTGGACCCAAACGCCTACCCCTTAGCTAAGAGGGTTAGAACCGGCATATTGAACATCCAAAATGAATTCTCATATGGTTCTCATGGCTTGGAAAATGGCTTCATGGCTTACCTACCCACTTTAGCCCAAACTTTCATTAAAATTACAAAAATACTCCTACAACCCTAATTCTTGCCAAAAATCCCAAAATTACCCAAAATACCCAATTTTGTCCAAATGTCATTTCAAACCATTCCCCACTACCCAAATTGACCAAAATCACCAAATTCCCAAAGTACCCCACAATTGCCAAAAATTACCAAAATGCCCCTCTTGCCCAAAAATTCCAAAAATTTGCAAAAATTCCAAAATCATTCCAAATGTCCCCAAAATTAATTTAAACCACTTCTATGAATCCAATTTGACTAAATTGACTCATAAGAGACTGTTGGGACCACGATCATCTAATTAATAGAAAAGAATTTCTCCCTAATTGGGAGAGTCCTCATCAGTGTGAGAGGATATGGCTCTTGAGCCTAGTGTTTTTTTTCCAATTACATCAATAGGCATCTAGATTCCCTTACGTAGGCTCATGCTTCCCTGGTCGGTAACTTTTCCGGGCCGGCGGGATCGAGAAGTGGAAGTCATAAAAAAGAGATTTCTTTTTCTCTTTGCACCTCAGATCAAGAGGTTGACCAGAAGCCCAAAATTGGCCTTAGAGGCCCAATTTCCCTAAATTAGCCCCAATGACAACCAAGTTTATTTCAACCTTCTCCAATTTCAATTACAAACTCTTCATGACATCTCCCTAAACCAAATTAAACATTTAATTTACTCAAATTTTAGCCCAAATTCACCCCTAGTTATAAACCCTAAGCCCACCACATTTAATTCCAAAAGCCCAAATCCAAAGCCCACATGGCATGAAATTTCTTCCCATCATCCATTTCATTAAATCAAACTATACCCCTTGAAATTTATCATTTCATAACACCAAATCAAGCCTCATAAAAAACTCCGCAAAACATCCCATAAAGCAAAAATATCCTTTAATGAAAGTTGGTCAAGCTAAGGACAAGCCATGAAACCATTCCCAAGCCATAGGTGAGCCATGTAAGCCTTTGCTACCTTACCATGCCCAAAGTGGCAAAAGGAGGAGCCTATCAATTGATTCCCTTAAAACTAGCAAACCCTTCTTATGTTTCCCCTAAACCATGCTTAAGCCTAATTGCATTGGATTGTGACTTCTCCTCACTTATTAGCCTGAGCCGAATGATCTCCTCTTCAGGCCAAACCAGCCTTGGTTGATGAGCCCAACCCAAATCCATGGTTGGACCCAAATTGACTAAAAAATAGGTTCACCCCCTTTCCTCTTTAATCCAAAGCATTTACACATGGACAACCCCAATTGAGTTCACCAAAACCAAGCCCTGATGCCCCTAACCAAATGGTGCCCTGATCCTTGCCGCTAGTCACTTTGGCTGTCGAAAAACACCATGACCGAGGAGGAACAATGAGTTAAACTCAAAAACTACAGCCAACCAAGCTGGCTCACTCCAATTGGATCTTTTCCCCTTTCTTTCCTCCACCGAAGTAGCCAGAGCCACCCAATAGTTAGCCTAATTACAGTATCCAAGATCTCTATTTAAACTTATCCTCTCACGGCCAAAGGAGGAGAGTTTCAAAATCCTTGGGAAGGCTCTGCCAAATTGCTCCCAGAGCTTCTTGAAGACCTCTTCCGTTCAACCCAACCATCTTCGAGCTCTCTTCCCCACTAACAAGAGCCAATTTCTTAACCTTAATTTGAACCTGTAACTAGAGACTCTAAAAAATCCACCAAATCTAAATTAACTTCACCCACACCATCCCCTAAGTGAAAGAAGAAGATCCTCAACAATGCCCCATCACCAGACTATCCTAGCATAGACTTTAATCAACACCAAAAATTGGTCTCAATTGACTTCATACCTAGGCAATTAACCACAACTCAAGGCTTCATCTAGGAGCTATGTAGACTCAAATCAAGCTTCTGGATGCACCCAATTAAGGCCAAACCTCTTGGGCAAAGGTATTGATATCTTCCCTCAAACCAAGCCTATGTCAATTCCTTATGCTTATAGACTCGATTTAGGACTTGATTAACTATATAGATGTCTTCTTATAGTCTAGATGCATCTATAAGAACAAACCCCATGAGATTTGGTTGTGTATCGAGAGAGAAACAAGGGTTAGAAGGTAGACGGCTCTCAGGTTACATCTGTTGGGGATGAAGATGGAGGACCATCCGATCGCGCGTGTATCGAATGGAGGGTCGTGATGCATTCAGACGGTACTTTGGTACGTGAATAGCGGGCTGACTCAGATGGTGGCACCCAATCCCATGACAACACGCATCCTTTCGACGCGTACAAGGATGAGCTGGATAAGTAAGAAATGAGGATATTTCTGAAATAATTAAATCAGCCAACTTTTGAAAACTCAAATCTTAGTGTCAAAAAATCAAAAAAATAAAATGAAGAAACCCTCATGCTCAGTGAACAGAGGAGAATAATTTAGAAATGGTTTCATGTCTATTTGATGCATGTGTGTTTTTTAATTATTTAAATAGTGTATTTCTTATCTTGTATTCCCATTTCAATGGACATTTCACCATGGCTTGATTTTTAGGGCTTTGGTTCTCTTTTTCATGAGGAATCTTCCCTGATTTTTCCAAGGTCAGGGGAGATCTCTAGGCAAAGATCTCTATTTTTTAAATATGTCAGGTTTATTTTGGTAAAATAATTATAATAATTAAAACATTAATAAAAAAAATATAAAACTTATTTTGGTAGGTTCATTGTGGTCAGAGAACCCTAGAAAAAATATAAACTTGGTTTAACTCATTAAGAATAACCCTAATTATCACCAACCCCTAATAATGAAATAAAATTAAATTGGAATAATTATAAATGTAAAGGATATAAAAATCATTCTCCACTGTAACTTAATATCAGAGGAACTCCCCACAAAAAATTTAAGTCTGTTGGAATTAATTTTAGCACTAAAATGTATTAAGTAAAATTGCATTTTTGAACATAAAACAATTATAATAATTTAAATATAATTAAAAAAATCACCAAATTGGTTTTGAGAGCTCCCTATGACTAGAGGAACCTATGAAAAGTAAAAAATGGAATTAAAATAAATATTTCATTTGTAAGCTATTTTTAAATATTTAAATAATTAAAAATTAATTAAAAATCATAAAAATTACAGGATTATTAAAACACACTAAAATATCACATTTGGCTTTCTGATCGCTTGGGACCAACTAAAATAATTCTTCTAATCTTCTAAATCAAGATATTAATTTTTAAAGGCTTAAAATGAGTTTTCCTTAATTTTTTACTAAAATATATCTAATAATTAAAATATAAACCACAAAAATATGAAATTTGTTCCTTTGGGTTTCCTAAACTCATAAAGATTAAAGAAAAATACAAAATATAATATTCCACTTAAATATTATTTTATATTTAATTAATACTTAAAACAATGAAATATTTCTAATAATTTAATAAAACCTCTAAAAAATCATCAAATTTGGTCTATGGGATCCTTTGACCTAGGTAAACCTCCAGTATTTTTTTAAAGGATAGAGGTTTTGTTTTGGTTGAGTTATTGAATTTTCATTAAAAATCCTTATTTTTGCATTAAAATATTAATAAAATTAAATAAATTTAGAAAAATCACATTTTCTCTTTTGTTGTTTTAATTAACTCATGAGTGGGCAGCATAAAAATTTTAAAGTCATTTGGGTTTAATTTAATGAATTATAAGGTGTTAAGGCCCTAAGGGCAAAATGGTAATTTTAGGATTTAAGCCTGAAATTATTATTTAGGCCTAAACAAAGAGTAAATGGGTAAAAAATAATCTAAACATGTGTGGATGATATGAAATATAAATGGGATAAATGGTAGCAACCAATATCTTCTTATTTATCTACCCATTATGTTTTAAGGGCTTAGTAGGGAATTAGGCTTAATCAAAATATTGTCTAATGAGGTTTAGAAAATGACTTATAATGAATTTTAAACATTTCTTTAAAAACACTAGAAGCCCATCTTTAAAAATCAAACTGACTAAGTTTTTTAATTAAGCCAAATTGCCCCTAAGGGCCTTTATCCGTATAATTCATTAGTGAACCATCAAATGATAATTACTCCGCTTAAGAGGATAATGAAAACATCAAGTTTTAATGAGCATAAGGGTATGAATTAGGTGAACCACATAGCAACGTATAAAGACCAAAATGAACTCAAGCCGATCCGAGGAACCGTGAAATGTCTAAGGTATTACCTAGGACCTTTTGATGATCCTTTGGGAGTCTTGGAGGACACTTGGACATATTATGATTTGCTCGATGGAATCATCCCCACAAATGAATTATTTGGACCCACTAGGGTATGACATAGGGTTTGGTAAACACACCTCAAATCTGTGTTCTCTACTTTTCATGCAAGCATGTTTTACTTCCTGCAAAATTATATATATGCATTGCAAATACTGACCTTTCAGATGGAGGAACAGGAAGAATCGACACATATGCCTTTAAGTTATTGCATTGCAATTTACTTTTATTTACCTTTTTGTGCCTCTCATTTCTTAACTATAAACTTGCATGTTAACCAATTAGGTCAACCTGCATGTCAAAACTGAAATTTTTAGGATTGCCACAAAACTAAAACCAAAAGAAAAATTAAGAAATCAAAACAAGATAAAATTTACTACCAAAAAAATTAAAATATAAGACAACTCAAAATTTATTCACAAACAAAACAACAAAAACAAAAATTACAACTAAATTAAAACATCTCTATCAGATGATCGAGAATCCCTCAGAGGAGGTAACTTACAGATGCTAACAAGATTTCTCACTGTCTAAATGAAAGTTTGAAACTCATTGAGTTAAGTTTAGTAAATTCATTTGGAATAAGTGAATTTGAATAAAAAAGTGGTACCAAATTGAGGGAACCGTGGGATCCTAACCGGTGTCACTATAACCAAGTTTAACTTCCCCCATAATATTTAAATTTAACTTATGATTTAAAGCTTTAAACCTTAGACTTTAGGATTGCCACTTCACCAAGGAGCCTGGAGCTAGCTTTGTGGGTAGCCTTCTATAACAGCAATCTATCACAGCATGAGGAGCTACAACAACACATCTTCCTTAGAAATTAAACAATAAGCCATAGGTTTTCGAGGTTGTCCACCTAGTGCGACATAAATCCTCAACTTTTCCTTTAGGCTTTTGTATAGCCCAAATATAAAATTGAAGCCCTAACTCATTTTAGAATTCTTAGGTTATAGTTCATCACGACCTAAATCCTAACTTCTTCCAGGCTATTTGTGTGATCATCTCACATGAATGTAAGCATTAATTAATAAAATTGACAGGATGAAACATTTGAATAATTTTTTCTCCAAATTAACGTCAAACCATATGATAGCTTAGGTAATCACTGAGGTTCTCCTCAAGATCTATGACATCCCCTAGTTCTTCTTCCTTTGGATTCCATAATAAATGTCCAAATTTGAGTCATTCCTCTTTCACACTTCTTTGTTCGATCCTTTGAAAAATCCTATCCTTTGAAATCCTTGAAGACAATATCCCTTGATTTTTATCGAGAGTTTTCTTAGGTGACTTTAGTTATATAAGATGTAATTAACTATAGAGGCTTGTCTTTATAAGAAACTTTCGGGAACTCAGCTTAACAGAAACCTTATTTAATTTTTTTTATTAAATAAGGGAACTTTTTAGTCAACATAAAAAATGATTTTTCGTAGAGTTAAACGAATGTAATTAATTCATTAGTTTATTTAATCTAGCCATCACCATTAAGTAGTGTGTTTACCCTTATGGATAGAAGCATTGCTTGCAGTTTTATTATACTACTGAGGATGTGGGATCGATTTGGTCTTGTATTTTCAAAACTAAAAATATTACAATTCCCAATATATATATATATATATATATATATTAAATCAGGCATCACGATTCATATTCCGGCGACCGACAGATTTTGCCGACTTCATTGGGGACTAGTTTCTCTCTCCATTTAAATCAAGGAGTTTTGTCTTCATACATAGGTGATGTGTTCATGTCCATCATGGACCAATTTACTCTTCTTCTGTTGGGATGCTTGACCCATTTCTTTCTTGGGTAAGTACGGTTAACTCTTTTGGACTTCAGGACCGTCTGTTCAATCATCTTTGAATTCAAGAGTTCATTAGGATTATTATCTTTTTGTGGGGTCAGACCCCCAATAGGTGTGTTGGTGGACTAGTTCTGCTTGGGCATTGTGTGATGTATAGTTGGTGTCGCATTGGGTCCAGAACCTTACCTTCCCCTTTGAGTTTGGTTTGCTACTTTGCAAATTAAATCAAATTGTGTTGTGTTGTTCTTGCTCTTTAACCTTTCTTATTTAATTAAATTCTTCAACTTTCAAACTATTTTTGTTAAATTTTAAAATCTTCACAAACTAAAATTTAAAATAAATACTTGCCAAGTCTACAGATCGACCTTGGTTAATCTTTAGTGTTCACACTAGAACTACAAGGTGTTGATTAAATACCTATTCATGGAGCTTTCTTTTTTGAAGCTGCTATAATGGCGTCCCCCACACTCACTTTCTGCTGCAACTTGTCAATTAGCCGCAATGCTCGCAGTGGATCCCACCATCATATTTGGAATTGGATTCGATGAACTTGATGTTGTTCTCGGGAAAGCCCCATTTGTCATAATGAAAGTTGCTTCTCTGGAAGTTCAGGAACCTAGCGTTGAATTAAACTTGAACTATCCCTAGAATTTACCTTCCTACAAGAATGTGAGAAATGCTGCTCCCCCAACACCTGTCAAGTTTGTTGTCCCTTTTTCTGCTAAAGGAAAAGAGGTGCTCAGAGTAACAAACACAATAGTATGGCTAGTTTAGCCAGCAGTCACACCAAGGAGGACCACACCGAGCAGAGGGTAGAACAGGTATGACTCTTTCAAAATGAATAAAGCGGTTCAAAAATTTAATAAAAAAGCTAGAATTCAGACTACCATAATCAAAGAGGCCGGAAGAAGCTGACAAGAATAAGCATCCCAATTTCTGTCCCTACCACGAGAAGTTGAGACATACGATAAAGGGTTGTTTCATTTTCAAGAATTGGCTCGAGAGGAATTTTAAAGAAGGAAATATAACAATCTCGAAGGAATATTAGAAAAAGCCTGAAAAAAGGTTCTGTGAATATGATTTTGGCCAAGCCAATCACTCTGATAGATCTGTATTCAGAAAAGGATGGATGGAATACAATTTCAAGCAAGTCATCCAAGAAGATACTAGATCAGAATCAGACCGCTTCAGCACAAGAAGTTGTTCAGAGTCTACAGCCTGCTCAGTCTAAGATGGAGATTTCGCCAGAAAATTTTTTGCAACTAGAAGAGAAAGAGAAGAATGACATCATGAAGAACGATAGTGTGGGGGGGGGTTAGGATAGAGGCTACATCTGTTAGATTGGTTGTCTCAGATTCGGGGAAGAAAATCCTTGAACCTCTGACCATGTAGTATTATCTTTTTGCCCCACTGGGGTACTATGACTACAATGACTATGATTTTGGATACGTTTTAATAGTTTTAAGTGATAATGTAGTTGACTTTGTTCAATCTAATTCTGACCTTAATTTACAAACTGATCCTCAAATCATACTTGAGTCTGATGGACTCGTTAATGAGAATGATGAAGATATCGATAACACCGGTTACGATAGCACTGAAAGTAACCAGTCCTCGAGTGCCATGATGCACCACTTGTTATCAACTTAAATCTCTCCGATGAGGAGAAAGAGATAATAGAAATTATTCCTGTAGTAACTTAAGGAGAAGAAATCACAGAAATAAATCTAAGGAGTAGGAGAGTGTTACCCTTGAGGACAGCTTTAGTGGATAAAGAAAAACAAATAGTCACTTAAGAAGAGCTATCTCCACCTCCATCAGTGGAAAAATCACATAACCAAGTGAAGATTATAGGATTATATAAAGTAGATTATAAAGTGCTAGCACATCTTAGGAGGTTGCTGACCAAATTAAGTAATTATGATTCTCTGATCCTGTCAAAGGAAATGAGAGAATCTCTAGTTACAACCTTGTTTGACCTAGAGATTTGCTTAGCTCAATTGGCCAGCACATGCTTGGATGAAATTTTTTGGTTAATGGAACAACCTAGGATAACCTTCACAGATGAAGAATTGTTTCTTGGAACCATTGACCACAAACAACGGCTCTACATCTCTGTTAATATCGGCAGATTTGTATTATCCAGAGTTTTGGTAGATCTCAGAGCATCACTTAACCTAATGAGTCTACAAACATTGGCATATTTGGGTATTGAAGCTCAAGAGCTTACAACTGATTAAATGATGTTAAAAGGATTGAACCAGAAGGGTGAAAGAGCCCTTGGATCGATTACACTATTAATGAAAGTTAGAGAACTAGTAACAACCGCAAAATTCCACATCATCATTGCGGAGACCTCTTTCAATGCTTTACTTGGACGATCATGGATATACGACCATAACATGGTTTTGTGGCCTTTACTCCAATGCATCAAATATTTCATAAAAAAGCAAGAACATTGTATCAAGGGGGATTTACAACCATTTTCAGTTCATGAAGTGGGCATTCGTGAAGACGCCACCTACTACGCACCTCCAAAGAAAATGTCTTCTCCGGTGAAATTGTGGAAAATAAAGTACAATATTCAGAAGAATCATAAAGAAGAGGTCATTCAACTTCTCTTTGACGATATACTCACATTTCTTCACAACGAGCTGGTAGAGGTTCTTTTAGCACATACACCCGAGGTTGAGGTCGGGGACATGGACGAGGAAGAACCAACACGATTGTTGAACCGACTAGGCCAATCATCAATATTGACATGGAAGAAAGTTTTGATGAAGAAAGCTCCAAGGATGAAGTGATGATGCTAAACAGAAGAAGCCACAGTATGAAATCTCCTTGAAAAATGTGAAGAAAGATGAATATGAGTCAATGTATGATCGGATTAACCACTATGTGAATGTCATGACCCTTACACCAAGTCAACCTCAAAAAGGTTGAGAGTTTAGAGGTCAAGGAAGACTATAGTATTGGTTCAAAGCTGAGCAAGTTTTATCTTGCTTCCCCTTCTACTAATTTTGAAAGTCATGTAAATTTAGAAGAGGATTCTAACGAATTAATGAAATTACCTTTTGGCTACTTTTATCCTTATGTACAGAAGTTAATTCAACTGGGATATGTGACAAAGCAACTGTCAAAAGATAAGCTACAACCTTTTGAGAAATTATAGAATTTTAAAAGTCAAACTCCTAACTCAAAAAAGGTCTCGGGTTTTGTGTTGTAGGACCAGCCGATGACTCAGAATTTTGCATGGTTGTTATTAGTAGATTGGAAGAGGATTGCCTCAATGTTAGAGGATCACTCTTAAGATCAGTTAATAGGTGATGCCTCGCCATAATTCGAAGAAGAGATTAAGTCAACGATTGATGAATTGAAAGAAATCAACATTGAGACTGAGGAGCAGCCCCGACCTACCTTTATAAGTTCTCTACTCAATGAGGAAGAATCCACATAATTCATAAAGTTATTGTCAGAATCTAAAGATTGCTTTGCATGAAGTTATAATGAAATGCCAGGTCTGTTAGCAGCAGTTGCAGTTCATAAACTCGAGGTAGACAAAGATGTGACCCCAATAAAACAAGCTCGCAGGAGAATGCACCTCGAGATAGAGCAACAAGTCATTGCTGAGGTAAAGAAGTTAATAGACGCTAGCTTCGTAAGAGAAGAACAATACCCCACATGTTTAGCCAACATTGTGCCAGTTAAGAAGAAAAATGGACAAATCCGTGTGTGTGTAGACTTCAAGGATTTAAATAATGCATGTTCAAGAGATGAGTTCATGTTACTGATACCAGATTAATGGTGACATCGCATCAACACATGGGATTTTCTTCTTCATGGATGGATCGTTAGGTTGCAACCAAATCAAGATGTCTCTAGAAGATGCATCACTTAGAACATTCAGAACACCGATTAGGATTTTTTTGCTACATAATTATGCTATTCAGATTAAAGAACGTCGGAGCAACATATCAACGAGGTATGAAGAAGATCTTTGAAAACTGCATTTACAACCAAGTGAAATGTTATGTTGATGATTTGGTCATCAAAAGCAAATAAAAAACAGATCATTGGTATGATTTGAGGATTGTGTCCGAATGATTATGATAATATAATTTAAAGATGAATCCTTTAAAATGTGCTTTCAACGTCACATCCAGGAAATTTCTAGGATTCATTGTTCATCATCGAGGAATCAAGATTGACCGGCGTCACCTCCGGGAAATTTCTAGGATTCGTTGTCCGTCATCGGGGAATCGAGATCGATCTGGATAAGATTAAAGCTATCTTGGAAATGCCTCCTCCCAAAACCTTGAAACAACTACGTTCCTTCTAAGATAAGTTGGCATATCTGAGATGCTTTCTTTCTAACTTCTCAGGTAGGTGTCAGCGCTTCTCAGAATTAATTAGAAAGGGCACCAAATTTGTTTGGGAAGAGAAATGCCAGCGAGCCTTCGAGGATGTTAAGTGATACTCAATGACTCCTCCTATTTTGGCAGCCCTTATCTCGAGAAAACAGTTGATACTTTATACCGCAACCTTAGACAAATCTCTCGGAGCCTTATTAGCTCAAGTCAATGATGAGGGTATGGAAAATGCGCTCTACTATTTGAGTCGACATCTAATACCGACAGAGGTAAAGTGTCCTCCTATTGAGAAGCATTGTCTAGCTTTAATTTTCACCGCCCATAACCTTAGGCATTACATGCCCTTATTTTAAAATTTAATCCATTGTAATAATTGATGACTCGACCAACACTTTCCAGACGTTTAGCAAGATGCTCAATGATTTTATTGCAATTCAATATAACTTTTATTTTCATCTACGTTATCAAGGGACAAATTTTAGCAGATTTTATCGCAGCGGCCCACTTCCAACTAGGTCCCCACTCAATGATGAGCTACCAGATGAACAAATACTACAAATAGAACTGTCTAATAACAGACATTGGGAAATGTATTTCGATGAGGCTACATCAGCCAGAAAAGACAAAGGATCAGAGATGGTTTTGGATACACCAAAATAATATACTTTGTTAAGTACCTAATTTTGCTTATTTTTATTGATATTACACTTTAAAGAAAGGTATTTTTGTATTTTTGTTGCAGGTATATAATTTTTGGCCATTTAGAGCATAAATGGCAAAAATGATGAAATTCAAAGCTAAAATAGCCAATTTTGGGATTATGGCGCACGATGCGCCAAAGTCCATAGAGCTAGCGCATGATGCTCCAGGGATGACTTTTTCAAATTCAGGTGGTTCGAGTCGAATTTTTGCGCAAATTTCAAAAGGACACCTGTTCTACACATCTCTTAGAGTAATTAAATGCATCTAGACACTTTGGAAGTTTCCTTTATGAAGGGATATGACTCTTGGATCAAATGACACATCTTTTGAATTCAAGAGGGTTAACTTGTGTAGATAAATTTGAATTCTTTTCCAAATGAGGCAGCCCAAAATAAAAGAAGAAGACTTCTCATTTATCAAGGTGTGGTGTGAGAGAGAGAGATAGAAAGGGGGCGTGAGTTAGATATAGAGAGAGAAGAGGAGATTTTATTCTAGGGTTGTAAGAGGAGAGGGAAGATGAGATATCTCTTCTTCATTACAATTCTAAGAGAGAATTGGAGTGATTACAAAGAGAGAAAGGCTTGGAGAGAACTTCTAGGGAGTTAATTTAGAAGGATTGTGAGATACGTTGTATTTTTATTTCTTTTGTTTTGTAAACTTATTTTTATATTTGGAATCTACGTTTTATCGTATCCTTCTCATGAATTCTGAGTAGTCTTCTTTATCCTTCTCCTGACTTTGAGATATGGTTTTGTGTAGAATAGAATTTGTTTTCTATGGTTTTAAATATTAATAATTTGTGATGATTTGAACTCCGATCTTCATTTACTTTTTGATTCGGTCAATTGAAATGTTAAAACTTGTTGAGAGACATATGTTTTTAAATGAAATATGATTTCTACAAAATAAGGAGAATCACATTTGATTTCATGTGAAAGTATGTCATCCATGGGATTGGGTGTAAAAAAAATAGGGAAATATTCTTTGTTGGATGCAAAATTTAAGATTTTAAGGTGACAGATTAAAATCCCCAATTTGGTCCAGTTGATTGGAAACTAATGCAGGATTGTTATCCCTCTGGGGAGGGAGTAGTGGGGGCTCTAGAATGACAGTCGGTATCCTCCTAGCCTAACCGCAGAATTAGGGACCAAACTCTAGATTAGTCAATGTTCTTTATAACACTAGGAAGATGGTAAGGAATAGGATTGCTTCTTTGTGGCACAAAAAAGAAATTATATATTTTTTCAAATGATTTCATTTACTTCACAATCCATATACTCATTATAAAGGGTAAGGATGCTTTTTTAAATTTAAACTTTCCGTCACAAAAAAAACATTGTTTAATTTTCATAATTTTACATTTTAATGTTTAGTATTTAGTTTAGTTAAACTTCTGTAGTCTTACGGCTGCATTTTAATTAGCATTCACTTGAGTAGTTAATTTCCAAACTTCACACTTTATTTTACTTTTGTTTTTTTTGTTAAAAAGTAATTTTCGTAATTTACTTTAGGATTTTTCAACTTCCCTATGGGATTGGTATCTAGAACTCCATTACAACCCTTTATTACTTGAGCAATACATATACTTCTGTTGATATTAAAGGGGATTTGACAGTATAAAAAGAGTTTGTTGACCTCACTTTTGGTTGAGGTGTAGTTTTTTCTATTTAGTAGCCTAAGGTCTAGCCGTATGACTTTCCTATTGACTATTCTTAGAAAATTATAAAAGGAACCCTCACCAATAGAAATTCCAAACTCCTCGCTACTCAACTTGAACTTCCACATATTGGCCCTAACCTCCAGCACATAGTAGGTGGGGTCATTATGGGGGAACTCAAGATGAGTCACCATTAGGACTGCTGGACCTTAGGGTTGACCCTAGGTGTTGGTCTAGGGCTTAAGGTACAAACTTGCACTCACAGTCACTCAGAATCTTAAACTTAAACTTCTAGGCTTTGGTCCATTGATACTTTTGGGAGACTCATGTAGTTGGTCCCCTAAACCCACTAGCCCTAGGCTAGGGTTTAGCTAAGACCACTACATAGAGAACCCAAAATGGGATTTCCATTGATTCATGGCTTATTGAGGGTGGTTGGCACTCCAACCAAGATACCCAACCTATCCTTTTGCCCCTAAATTCCCCCAAATTATCTAAATACCCTTGGGACCCCAAATTTGGCCAAAGTTCCCAAATTTACCCAAAATACCCAAGTTGGTTCAAAAGTTATTTCAAACACCTTGAAAACACCCAAACTACCCAAAATCACCAAAATTGAGCAAATTACCAAAATGCCCCCTCCTTAGCCTAAGATTCCAAAAATTTCAAAAAATCCCAAAAATTCACAAAACCTCCCAAATGTTTTCAATTTCATTTTTCTCAACTATCACATGACCCAATTTGGCCAATTTGACAATCTTTGATCAAAACCCTCAAATTGCCCTTTAAAGGCCCATATTTTCCCCAAATCATTCCAAATGTTTATCAAATTGGTCTCAATGTACCCCAATTTCAAATATAAACTCAAATACACTCTTGATGTGACCAATATAAACCAAATTTAAGCACAATTAGTCAATCATTTGAACCAAATTTTGATTTAGATCAAAACCCCAATTTTGGCCCCATGACTTGGTTCCACCAAATTGAACCCACAGCCCACTCAATTGGCCACAATTTGTGTTGAAGAACCTTCATAACATCCCCATACATCAAATTTGATATTCAATTGGCCATAGTGAGGCCTCAATTTCATTTGATTTCAACCTAAGTCCAAAAAAGCCCCAAATTTGCCCCAAATTGGCCATGTCTCAAAATCACACCAAATTGATGGCCTTAGGCGCAAAAATACCACTCTATTCCTTCATGAAAAATATTCACAACATCTCCCTTGATCATTTGAATGATTTAATTTGGACTTAGCCTAAGGCTAGCCCAACCTAGACCCATGTCTTGCCCAACATGCTCAAATTGATCAAATTTCAAAAAATCCTTCAAATTGACTCACCAATTGAACTCAAAATCACTTCAACCCTTCACCAAAAATGTTCATAACAATCATATACACAATGTTAATCAATCAATTGGGTAAATTTACATGGCTAGCCTAGCCCAAAACCAATCTTTGATCTCTTAAACCCGCATTGAACCCATGCACTAAAGATGGCCTAACTACCCCAAAGTCACCAAATTAATGACTCCACAGCGATTAGTTGGACCCTAGTGACCAACCTAAACCTTTTAAAACCACCTAAACTAAGCCATGGACTAAAGGTCCCCTAAATTAAGAGATATCATGCCATATTTGCTTAAGCTTAGGATATTTTTGCCAAAACAAAGCCTAAACACATTAAGTTGCTGTGACATATTCCCCTGGCTTACCTGACCTCTCTAGCCGCCTCCTCTGGCCGGCCAGCCAGCCTAGTGGCCAGAAAATGGCCAAACTAAGAGCCACCCCCATGGGATTAAACCCAATTCAAACCTAGAAGCCACATCATCCAAATTGAAACTTAAAGCCTCTCTCTCCTCCACTTAGGCAGCACATTTCACAACCCAATTGGCCATGACAGCAAGCTTAAGGCCATTTTTATAAAATGCTCCCCTCCACGACCATGGAGGGAGAGCTGAAAATTCCTCTAATATACTTCCCCAAATTGATCCCAAAGCCTCTTTGAGACCTCCTCAGTGAAACCCAACCACCACATTGCACTGATTCCCCTTGCTGGAGCCCAACTTTTGAGCTCAAAACCTTGTCGGAGACAGGACAAAGCTCTCCACACCTCCAAACTCCACCAAAATAAAATTAAACTCACCCACACATTCACCACATTGAGAGAAGCCAAATCCCTATCAAATCCCCCTTCCATAAAGCCCCTAGCATAGCTCTAGACCAACACCTGAAATCAGCCTTGGTCAAATTTGGGTCTAGACATTTCACCATAGCAAGATGCTTAATCCCTAGCTTTTTTGGACCCAAATAAACTTGTCAAGACTCTCTGTGGTCTAGATCTACCTCTAGTAAAAATTTTAAGGGACTACGATTTACCTTGGTCAAGTTGGGAATTTTCTTTGAAAAATCATGATTTTTGCATGAAAATAATTATATAAATTAAATTAAATTTTCAAAAAATCACATTTTCTCATTTTTTTGCATTAAAAAAATTATATAAATTAAATTAAATTTTGAAAGATCACATTTTCTCCTCTATCTTAATTGACCCATGAATGAGGTAGGATAAAAATTTCAAAGTCATTTGAATTGAATTTGATTGCATGAAAATAATTATATAGATTAAATTAAATTTTAAAAAATCACATTTTCTTCTCTGATGTCTTAAATAATTATATAAATTAAATTAAATTTTGAAAAATCACATTTTCTTCTATGATGTCTTAATTGTATAATTATGTGAAATAAATTAAATTCTGAAAAATCACATTTTCTCCTCTGATGTCTTAATTGACGATGAATGAGGTAGGATAAAAATTTCAAAGTCATTTGAATTGAATTTGACAAATTATGAAGTGGTAAAGAGCCTTAGGGGCAAATGTGTAATTTTGGAAATTTTGCCTTAATTAACATTTAGGATTAATTCAAGGCCTTAGGGGCAAATGTGTAATTTTGGAAATTTAGCCTTAATTAACATTTAGGCTTAATTCAAGGACGAAAATGGGCAACCTCTGATCTTAATTTGGATGTTTGAAACACAAGGGGTTAATTGATAGAAACCAACCTCACTTTCTTACTTGAAACAATAAGTTAATAAATTTCTAAATTATTAAAATTTGGAAGTTTATTAAAATAAAACGAACCCAAAGCTTAGGGGTATGACTTTGGAAGTCAATAATCAATCAATTCGATACCCCTATTTGATTTTCAAATGAAATTCAAATCATGAATCATGACCACCTAAAGCTTAACCTTTTCAAAACTATAGACACTCACCTAGGTCTTAAGGGCTTAGTAGTGACTTAGGCTAAATCAAGTTTCATTTAAACAAGGATTTCACTCACCTAGGTCTTAAGGGCTTAGTAGTGACTTAGGCTAAATCAAGTTTCATTTAAATAATCCAAGGTCTATCACCATCACGTATAAGTCAATTTCATTTGCAATGACTAAGACACTCACCAAAATCTTAAGAGCTTACTAATGACTTAGGCTAAATCAAGTTTCATTTAAATGAGGATTAAAAAAGTAAATATCATTGAAAATTAGAACATCTTTCAAACACTAGAAGCACAATTAGGACCAAAATTCGGCTAAGGGTTCCAATAACACTAACTTGCCTCTTTAAGGTTCTTCACCCACATAATATTCAAAATTAAATAACAGATGATAATTACTTTACTCTTAGGGATAATTGACACATCAATGCTCCCTGAGCGTTAAGGGTAATTACAGGATGAATTATTAAGCAACATAATAAGTTTAAAAGAACTCGAGATTTTCCACCAGGTAGTGAGAGAGTAGCACAGACCTGTTTCTTTCTCTATATCTGTTAGACACCTCAGAGATCTAATAAACTTAATATGTTTTGCTTGACAAATATCATCCTTAATCAAATTAATAAGGATCTACCAAGATATGGCCTAGGGTTAGGTAGTTTATGAAAATTTTACTTCCTTGTTTCATATAAACTGCCTTAACATGCCTTTTAAGTTTCAGGTGTTGAAACGAGAAGACTCGTCAGGTACAAATTTACAGTTTTCAGCGTTGTTTTTCTTATATTTTCATACTGTACTTTTATACCTGCAAATTTGCATGCTATGCAACAACGCCATCCTGCATGAAAACTAAATTTTCTAGGATAGCAACAAAATCGAAACCAAAAACAAAACAAAAACTAAAATCAACCAAGTTAAAATTCACCACCACAACATTCAAAATATAAAACAACTTAAAATTTAATCACAAACATCACAAAAAACTACAATTAAAACTAAATTATGACATCTCCATCGGATGATCGGGAATTCCTCGGAGGAGGTAACCTACGGTTGCTAACGAGACTTCCCACAGTCTAAATGAAATTATTGAACTCATTAAGTTGAGTTTAGTAAGTTCATTTGGACTAAATGAATCTAAAAATAGTGATGCCGGAACGAGGGAACCGTAGGATCCTAACCGGTGTCACTCTAATCAACTTTAACATGCCCCCATAAAATTTAAAGAACTTTAACCATAGGGCCACCTGATTTGACATCATAACTTGACGCACCAGAAAACTCAAACTCATCACAGTGAAGAGCTTTGAGCTAGCATGGTGGGTAGCACGGCCATCTTCAACAACATAACCTATCTTCCCCAACTAAACCAATCTTCCTTCCTTAGATATAAACAACAAAGCCATAGGACTTCGAGGTTTCTTGCTTATGAAATGTAAATCCTTACCTTATCTTTAGGCCTTTGTACAGCCCTACTATACAATATAAGCCCTAACTCGTCTTAGGATTCTAAGGTTGTCATTCGTCACAACCTAAATCCTCACATCTTTCAGGCTATTTGTGTGATCGTTTCACACGAATGTAAGCTCTAACTAATAAAATTGACAAGATGAAACACTTAAATAACTCTCCTAAAAAATGAAGCCAAACATTAGGATAGCTTGGGAAGTCACCGAGGTTCACCTCTGGATCCATGAAATCCCCTAGTTCTTCCTCCTTTGGACTCTACAAAAAAATGTTCGAATTTTAAACTAATCTCCTTTCAGACCTCTATGTCCAATCTCATTGAAAGTCCTACCCTTTGAAACTCGTTGAAGATAATATTTCCTGATTTTTTATCGAGAGTCTTCTTAGGTGACTTAAATCATTTAAGAAGTAATTAACTATAGGGGCTTGCCCTTATAGGAAGCATGTCCGAACACAGTTTAATATAACCCCTATTTAATTCTTTATATTAAATAAGGTAACTTGTCGGCAAATATAAAGATTTCACAGACCAAACGCATGTCATATATTCCTTAATTTATTTGATCGAGCCTCATCCTCAAGTCCTGTGTTTATCCTTTGAGATAGATATAGGATTTGAGGTACAGTGCTCTTTCATTTAAAATATGAAAAATATTGGGTCAGTTTGATTTCATATTTTTTTAAAAATAAGTATATATGTAAATTAAAACGTCCTTCCAAAGCGGGCGACAGGATTTTGATTCCGATGACCGACAGCTTCTTATGGGCAACTCCTCCAACTAAAAATAGCATCGACAGCTTCTGGCAACTCCGCTGGAGACAAGATTTTCTCTCCATAAAAAATAAAGAAATGTTATCTTCACACATCGGTAATATGTCCATGTCCCTCTTGGACCAAATTACCCTTTTTCCGTTGACATACTTTAGCCATTTCTATCTTGGGAAACAACGGCTAACTCCTTGGACTTCAGGACTAGCTGTTCAACCATCTTTGAACAGAGGGGTTCAGAAGGCCATTAAGGACTTCTTAAATTTTTTTCAGGACTTGGTGTTCAACCATCTTTGAACAGAGGGGTTCAGAAGACCATTAAGGACTCTTTAAATTTTTTATGTTGGGTCGGACCCCCAATAGGTGTGTTGGTTGACTAGTTCCACCTGGGCGTTGTCTGCCACTAGAAGGGTCCCGCACTGGGTCCTAAAATACTTCACATCTCCCTTCCAAATTTGATTTGCTATCTTGCAAATTAAACCAAATCGTGTTGTGCTGCATGCTTATAAACTTTTTTCTTATATTAATTAAATTTTACACCTCTTGATTTTTCTTAAACAAAATTTTAAAGTACCCATAAATTAAGACCCACCTAGTTTACAGATCAACCTCTACTTTCAGTGCTTGCACTAAAAAATTACGAGGTTTTTGTCCATATAGCTAACCATGAAACTTTCTATTTCCAAGCCTGCTACAATAGCCTACCCAACGCTAACCTTTTCCTGCAACCTGCCAACGAGCCACGAAGCCCGTAATCTCGCTCCTACCTTCAAATTTGGAGCCGGGTTTGAAGATCTCGAGATCATCCTCGAGAAATCCCGTTTATGGTAATGAAGATCGCCACACCGGAAATACAGGAACCGTCTCCAAAGTTCAACCTAAACTGCCTTCAAGACTTCCCTTTCTGCAAGAAGCCTAAAACTACTGCCATCACGACACCCGCCAAGTCTGCTATCCCTTCTACTGCTAAGGGGAAAGAGGTAATGATTTTTGAGGATCTAACTGAGGGATTAACTATCCCACCACCCTTGTTTGAAATCGGATCAAGCTCAAGGACTGTACCACTGACCCGAACCCAAAAAAAGGAACCGTAACAGAAGGGTTTGGTGGGCCATGAAAGACCAGGCTCCTAAAAAGACACCCGTTGAGAAGGAGCCTCATCAAGACGAAGAAGGATTACCAGAAATTTATCCACTCTTATGACGGAGTATATTCCATCTTCTGATGGATACCGATGGATATAAGAGTATCCAGAGAATCGCTGCCTCATTACCACTACTTCATGAATATGGTGAGGAGAGAAAGTAGTTCACTCCGATCACTGGAGTTAGTGCAGTTTTCAAAAGGCTAGCTACCAAAGAAGGATGTTCAGTTAGCAAGTTACTTAAACAAGTGGGACATGCAATTTCCCCTCGCATGAAGAAGGAAATTTTGAATGGCGTCAAGTCCACCAAACGGGGATGCCTCCTACTCGCATCCCCGTTTGGTTCCGTTTAAGGAACAGAGTTGATACCGCAGTGATTACTATTGATTATACTGCCACGAGGACCGTAGGCCGTCGACTTGTTAAGTCGAGACCGAGTCCAAAAATCTTACCTGTCACCCATTTTCGAGATATTCCTACAATCCCAAAGGAAAAGACAAGATAATTACCTGGCACTATAGCCGGTCTACACCACGGGGAGCATACATTCTCTCAATATACTGATGTTTCTACTAAGACACTCAGTCCCGAGCCGTCATCATCGACAAAGAAAAAGGTATGGGTCCCCAAGGTCGCTGCACCGATACAGTGCAGTGAGCCCGCAGGACAAGGACAGGGAATTAAAGCAGGGTCTGAAATATTTAACATTGTCGCAACAATAGCCAGCGAGATGGAGGAACAAGTAGAGGATGTCCATCAGGGTCCTCCAGATCTTAAATAGATCAAGGAATCAATAATTGAAGAGATAGTTGAGAAACTCAGGATCGAGATTTTGGAGTTAGCTCGAGAACACAGAGTTTCCGTCAATAGAGACGATGAAAATTTTTATTTCAATGATTTCTTGGAGGATGATTTCATGGATGTCCATGTAATTAAAATAAGAGTCGCCACATCTACGTGCGAGGCTCAAACTCAAACAAAAGAGAACACCATAGATGATCTGCGTAGGGTTATCCTCCTAAGGGATGAGCAAGTTAGTCTACTGGAGAAAAGAATATAAGAAATGGTCTCAGCCATGACCAC
This sequence comes from Phalaenopsis hybrid cultivar, assembly GCA_002079205.1. Lineage (NCBI taxonomy): Eukaryota > Viridiplantae > Streptophyta > Magnoliopsida > Asparagales > Orchidaceae > Phalaenopsis > Phalaenopsis hybrid cultivar. The sequence continues at coordinate 77,644 of JXCR01084017.1, read as the reverse complement.
CATGGCCACTATTCAGGGGCAATCACAAGCACTGCAATTGGCTTCTCTAGAGATCAATCAGCCGGAAATCATACACAGCACAGATGAAAGAAAAGAGGTTGCTTCAGCAAATAGAGACGAGCAACATAGAAAGGATTCTCCATTTGGTGCTATACCAGAAAAGGAATTCAAGAAAATGCTTGAACAAGTGCGGGATGACTTAACCCAATTTAAGAGTGGGGCATTGGTTCTAAAGTGTAGACCTTACCCGGAGGAATTCGATGCCGTGCCTTTCTCCAAGGGTTTTGTGGCCCCAAACTTCAAGTTATTTGATGGGACTGGGAATCCCAGATAGCATATAGCACATTTCCGAGCCAGTTATGACAACATGAGAAATAGTGAAGCTCTACTCTTCCAGTAGTTTGTCAGCAGCTTGTTAGGAATTGCTTTTGACTGGTACGCTGACTTGCCCAACGGGTTAGTTAAAATATTTCTTGAGTTAGAATAGCTATTTGTGAAAAGATTTGTCGGGGCACAACACCATGTGTCTATTAGACAGTTCATGATGGAAAAGCAAAAGCCAAGAGAAACCTTGACAGATTACATCTTGGGTGGAGAAACCTTAGCATGAAATGTGAACCTCAGCTACAGGAACATCAAGCGATTGAGATTTTACTCAAAGTGGAGAAAACTTAGCATGAAATGTGAACCTCAGCTACAGGAACATCATGCGATTGAAATTCCACTCAAGAGCATTCATGGACTAGTAGCTTTCATGCTCAAGGGGTTCACCATTAAATCTTTTGAGAAGCTACTCAATAAAGTCAGTAGTCTTCAAGAAGAAATCAAGCACATGGAGTCACACGAAAAGGCTAAGGTGACAAAAGTGTTCGAAAAGAAATCAGGAGTAGTAGCAGCCATCGATAAAGAAAACAGCCAATGAAGATATATGCAGAAGATCCTCGCCAATCTTTGTCACAATATGCTCAGAAACAGAGTAGTCAATCTAACCAGCAATAGCCTCAAGAAGGATCATCTCGAATAGGGGATAAGAAAATGTCCCTGTTAGAATAACGTAAAATGGTGTATTCTTTCAAAGATGAAGCTATACCTAAAATATTCAGAAGTCTAATGAAAATGCTGGAATTCAGACTACCATACCTGAAGAAGCCCGAAGAGGTGGGTAGGAAAAATGAACCAAATTATTGCTCATACCACTGGCTGCTTAGACACACTATGAAGGGATGCTTTGTCATTAAGGACTGGCTCGAGAGAAACCTTAAATAAGGGAACATAACAATCCTAAAAGAATATTTAAGAGAACCTAAAAAAGGTTCCATAAATATGATTTTGGCAGAGCCAATCTCCCCAATTGATCCGTATACTGGAACAGATGGATGGAGTACAACTTGGGATGAACTCAAAAGGGTCCTCAATCAAATACAAGATTCATCAAAACAATCTTCTGCATATACCAAAGAAGAAGGATGGAATGAGGTCTGGAGCAGATCATCCAAGAAATTATCGAACAAGATCCAGTCTGCATCAAGACAAGCCTCCATCCAGAGTCCTCAGAGTACCAAGCAAAAGATGAGGTTTCATCAGGAGATCCTTCATCGTCAACGACAAAGAAGAAAAAGAAAAGTGTCACTTCAAAGATTGATAGCACCGGGGGTAGGATAGGGGTCACCTCTATCAGATTAGTTGTCTCAGATTTGGGGAAGAATATCCTTGAACCCTTAACATTGTATGATTATCTTTTTTTCCCTCCGGGGTCTTATGAATATAATGATTGTGATTTTGGCTATGTTTTAACTGTTTATGGTGATAACATAACTGATTATGACGAATCTAGCTTTGATCTCAATCCTCAAAATGATCCTCAAATCGTACTCGAGTCCGGTGAACTCATTGTCAAGTCTAAAGAAGACATCAATGATACTGTTACAATAGCATCGATAATGAGGAGACAATTCTCGAGCATCACGGTACACTGCTTACCATCAACTTAGATATTTCTGACGAAGAGGAGGAGAGATCGGAGGATTCAACAATGATATCTCAAGAAGAAGAAACCACGGAAGTTAACTTAAGAAGCGGAAAAGTGTTACCGCCAATAATAGATCCAACAAACAAAGAAAAGTAGATAATGACTCGAGAGGAGATACCCCTACCTCCACCAGTGGAAGAACCACATGATCAAGATAAAATGAAAGGATCATGCAAAGTAGACTACAACGTGCTAGCTCATCTTAGGAAGTTGCCAGCTTGATTAAGCATCTATGACGCTCTGATCCTGTCAAAGAAGATGAGAGAGTCTCTCGTTACAACTTTGCTTGACACAGAAATTTACTTCGCTTGAATTTCCAGCACATCCTCAGATGAAGTTTGTTCACTGAAAGAACAGCCTCGGGTAATCTTCACAGATGAAGACTTGCTGCTCGGTACCGCCGACCACAATCTTCCACTCTACATCTCCATCAACATCGACAGATTTGTGTTGTCAAGAGTATTAGTAGATCATGGAGCATCTCTTAATTTGATGAGCCTACGAACATTGGCCTATTTGGATATTGAAGCTCAAGAGCTTACTGTCGATTAAATGATGTTAAGAGGATTCAACCAAAAGGGAGAAAGAGCCCTCAGATCAATTACATTACTTACTTCTCATCTGTTGGATATAGAAGTTCAAGATGGCTCTATCCTTTGTAACCTCACAATGATGATTTGTTGGTATCATTCTACGAGATATAAAGTAGTGTCAGGCCTTAGATACTCTATTTAACATAGAAAGAGGAAAGTTTACCTTAACACCATTCTTCACCTTCCAAGCTCTTCTTCCATAAGTACAAAAAAAATAACTTCATCCAAGGCCCATTTGTAGCAAAAGATGATTTGTACTGGCAGCTATACACATCTTCTAACTAATAAAATTCATTAATTTTCCTCGGAGTAAATTCCATCATTTTCCCACGAACAAACACATAGTCTTCATAAGTCTCCTTAAAACTGGCATAAAACTCCATCACTACACCATTAATAGCCTCGGATGTAAAGTAACAAAATTCTCCCACTATCGAGCAACGATTAATCTTTCAACTTCTCCACCCGGATTTTAAATCCTCGATCCAGAATTACTTTCTTAGTTGCAAGTAGGCTATTGAAACAAATGTTAGCCTTGAAATTGACAAACTTTTAATCATCAAAATCCACTTTTCTTTTTCCCTTGCTCATTCTTGGTGCCATGGTAATCTACAAAAATTTGATAAAATCCAAACAAATTCCTAAATATTCTGAAAATTACAATGTGGAACGTTTTAAACTTTAATCTACTAAGTAAGAGTTCTTCACCGAAGAATTTTCTCAAAATCTCCTAAAAAAATTTCCAAATTTCGAATCTCGGCAATCTGAGATAAATCCTTGATGAAAATAAAAAATTTTGAGTTCAAAAAGTAGCTCTTTTCTAAAGAAGATGACATCTGAACTTTGTTTTCCTTAAAACCACCTCTAATCAAAGCAATAACAAGCCCTACATGAAAAAAGCAGAGGTTGAATGTGAATAAAAGGTAAAAATGGCATTTTTTACTGTGTAAATTGCAAATTTTAAGGGGTTTGGCTGGTTTTCGGGTTGAGGGCGTTGTCGGTTCCCATGTCGGCACCAGTGGCCAAAAAATTCATTTTTCTATTTTCACAATTTTCAATTTTCTTTGAATTTACTCCAAAGTCTACTTAGTCTTTTTGAACACTAATTTTCATCTTAAAATAATTCATAAACAAACATTTTCACAAACAAAACCAAACTAACTTTTAAATATGAAAATACACTTTTTACAAATACATTTTTCTAATTACACTTTCACATACATAAAGCAAACTAAATTATAATTCAGCATCAAAATCAAGCCACAAAAATAGAACTTTGACACAAAACTATACACACAATCAAAGTTGATAGAATTCTAAAGCAAAGTAAAGTAAAGAAAATTAAATCCACACAATCACGTTAAATGCATAATTACTTTAAAGTAGTAGAGAGTCTAACTTCTTCAATTATTCTGCTTCATCTTTAATACTTTCTCATCCTCTAATATATCCCATAAACTGGTAATGGACGTACAATGTGTAGAAGGGTCGGTACGGGAAATTATTAGTCAAATTTTCATCGATCCATCCATTTTTCTTGAATATCTGCACCAATCCTGCTTCAATTATTTTAGTATGATCAAAGTTCTCCTTCATTCTCCAATCTAGGTGATCAAAAAGGTAGTTGAGATTTAATATTGCATTCATAATACTCTCAAGTTCTCTTTCTGTTTTCTTCATTCTCTTATCCAAAGCTATTGAACTTCCAACTATTTGTGGCATCAATGGTGTTGAAGCATGTGATGAATGATCCAAAATAATATCTAATGTTTCATTCCTATTCCCAATGTAATTATCATCAATAGGAATCATGGGCTCCCAAGGTAATGATACTTTCTCCCAACATTCATATGACACTTTAGATTGACTGCAAAGTTACAAAATTGTAGAAGGATGCCCCAGTCCATATATTGTCCCATTCATAATAATACCCATAACAAATTTGAAATTTATCGATCCTACATCAATCGGCTTTTACATTTGAATGCAATAATTTAAAATGGAACTTTCCCTTGTAACTCTAATAATCTTCATGGTAGGGAGTAATTTTGCAGATATGAAGAAATGTCATTGTTTTGATATTGGATTAAGTAATGACGCAGAGAAACTAACCTATCCCTCATCTCTAATTTCCCAATTATTGTTTTCATCCATCAGAAAATTATATACATATTGCATCAAATCTCTCTTTGGGATAACATTTGTATAATGACATATTGGATTGTTTTCTATCATATACAAATCATTTATTTGAGCTTGAATAAATGGTACAGCCTTACCTCAAACGAAGACGACTCCTTGATAATTCCATGTAAGTTATCATAGAATTCCTTTAAAACTGGTACAACTATAGCGGCTGTAGTGTAGCACAAAACTTCCCAACATCTGTGTACAATGATTTTCTCAATCTATGAACTTGAATTACTCAATCCATGATTGACAAAGCCTTTCTCCTTGATAAGTCTCTTCTTTGTAATGAATTTGTCGTATAATATCTGCGCGTTAAAACTGATAAACTTCCTTCTATTGAAAACTCCATACCTTTAAGTATTTATAGAATTAGAAGCCATGAAATTCAAAATTAGGAAGTTTTTGTTCGTTCAAGGTAGTTTTTAGGCCCTTAAAAACACCTCTCGGTGGTTATTTAAGAGCGTAATCCCGCCAAAGTCCATCGCATGCACTGAACGCGCGCAACTGCTTGGGACACCGTCGGTGCTTGCGATGGCACTGTCGGCTCCATGGTCATATAGACAAGCACTGTTGGCATGCATTCTGACACCGTTGGTGTTAGAGGCCAAAATCACGTCTTTTATTTTCTTGCTTAATTCGATTCCAAATTTTTCTCCAATACCAATATTTTTCTTAATTTATGATATATAAAATTATGTAGGATTCAAAAATATTATTATTTCCTAAAAACACTTATTAAACAAAAAATTAATATATAGATATATAGATTTATAAATGGGTTGCCTCACACAAAGCGCTTGGTTTAATGTCGTCAGCCCGACATACCATTGTTTAATCAAGATGACTTAACATAAAAGTTTTTTTAAATTGTGGCATGTGTCCTTCATAATAATATTTCAATTGAAACCCATTAAATTTAAATATATTTCTAGTTTTAGGATCTTTAGTAACAACAGTTCCATAATGATATACTTTAATCATTTTAAATGGTCATAACCATTTGGATTTCAATTTTCCTAGAAAAAATCTCAATCTTGTATTATATAATAAAACTTCTTATTCAGGTTTAAAATTCTTCTTAATAATCTTTTGATCAAGCCATATTTTCATTTTCTCTTTATAGATTTTTGCATTATCATAGGCTTCATTTATAATCTCCTCAAGTTCGTTGAGCGCAATAATCTTTTCTCACCAGCATCTTTTAGATTGAAATTAAATTCCTTAATAGCCCAAAATGTTTTATGCTCCAATTCTACTAGTAAGTGACATGTTTTTTTCCAAAAATAAGTCTATATGGGGACATTCCAATAGGAGTCTTATAAGTAGTTTTGTATGCCCATAATGCAGTATCTAATCTAGCAGATCAATCCAATTTATAAAGATTTATAGCTTTTTCTAAAATTCATTTTATTTCACGATTTGATATTTTTGCTAGACCGCTGGTCTAAGGATGATAAGCAATAGAGAATCTATGCATAATATCATATTTTTTAATCAATTTATCGATTCTCTTTTTCTTAAAATGAGATCCTCCATCTACAATAATTACACTTCGTATTCAATATTTTATAAAAATATTTTTGTTTAAAAACTTAGAAACACTCTGAGCATCACATTTAGGTACAACAACAACTTCAATCCCTTTGGACATATAATCAAAAGCAAGTAATATATATAACATTCTAAATGAAGGAAAAAATGGTCCCATAAAATCTAATCCTAACACGTCAAAAATATCAACATCCAATGTGTAAATTAGACCATTTCATTTCTTCTAGAAATATTTCCTACTCGTTGACATTGATCGCATGTTTTAATATATTTATTAACATCTCTAAAAAGAGTAGGCCAATAAAATCCAGCTTGCAAAGTTTTATATGCAGTTCTGTTGTTTTCAAAATGTCCTCCAAATTCAGAATTATGACATCTTTTAGTTATTTCTTGAGTTTCTTCATAAGGCACACACATTCTAAAAATTAGATCTTTACATTGTTTATATAAATATAGGTCATCCCAAAAATAGAATTCTGAATCATATATAAATTTCTTTTATTGTTGATTATTAATATTTGGTGGTAGAATATCACTTACGATATAATTTACTATATCAACATACCACGGTATATTTATTTCATGAATATTATGTAATTGTTTAATTAGTTAATATTTTTTTTTATAGTCTAGACAAATGATCTACAATTTGATTATCATTTCTCTTTCTATCAACTAAAATTAAATCACTCTTGCAATAGAAGTATCCATCAAATTAATCTTGGTTTAGCATCCTTCTTTTGCATCAAGTATTTGATAGCAGAATGATTTGTATGCACTATACATTTGGTTCCAATCAAGTATGGTCTATATTTATCAAAGGTATAGAAAATAGCTAACAACCTCTTTCAGTAGTAGTGTAATTAATTTGAGCTTCATTTAAAGTTTTACTAGCATAATATATTACTTTAAAAAATTTATTGTGCCTTTGTCCTAAAATAGCTCTAATAGCATAATCACTATCATCACACATTATTTCAAATAGTTTCTCCCAATCAGGTTGAATTTTTGTAGGTGTAGTGATTAATTTTTCTTTTAATAGTTCAAATACTTTTATGCATTCCTCATTAAAATTAAATTTTGTATCTTTTTCTAAACGTTGGCATAATGGCTTAGTTATTTTTAAAAAAAATTTTATGTGGCGCTTTTAGAAACCAGCATGTCCTAGAAAACTTCTTACCCCTCTAACTGTAGAAGGAGGTGGTAATTTTTCAATAACTTAAAATTTTGCACTATCTACTTTCATGTCATTTTCAGAAATTTTATGCCCAAGTACAATTCCCATTGCAACCATAAGTTGACATTTTTCCCAATTTAGTACTAGGTTGATTTTTTCACATAATTTCAAAACTTTTTCTAAACTATTTAAACACAATTCAAATGAAGTCCTAAATACAGAGAAATGATACATAAATACTTCAATTCCATGTTCAATCAAATTACTAAAATTTGACATCATACATCTTTGAAATGTCACAGGTGCATTGCATAGTCCAAAAGGCATTCTACCAAAAGCAAATGTTCCATAAGGGCTTGTAAATATTTTTTTCTCTTGGTCGTCATGAGCAATTTAAATTTGATGGTACCTGGTACATCCATCTAAAATGTAGTAATATTTTTTTCCAGCCAATCTATCCAACATTTCGTCTAGAAAGGGTAAAGAAAAGTGGTCTTTCCTAGTGGCCTTATTTAATTTTCCATAGTCTATACAAATTCCCCAACCAATAACTTTTCTTATTGGAATTAATTCATTTTTATCATTTACTTCAATAGCCACTTTTCCTTTTTTTGGAACACAGTGAATTGGACTCACCCATGCACTGTCTGAAATATGATATATAATTCCAGCATCTAACCATTTTAAGATTTTTTTTAAGAACTTCTTTCATTATTGGGTTTAATCTCCTCTAAGGATCAGCTTTATGTTCGTATTGATCATCTAATAAAATTTTGTGCATACAAATTGAAGGACTAATTCCTTTAATTTCTGCTAAATTCCATCCAAAAGCCTTTTTATATCTTTTCAACATTTCTATTAATTATTTTTCTTGAATTTCAGTTAACTCTGAAGATACAATAATAAGCAATGTAGATGAATCTCCTAAAAACACATATTTTAAATGGGAGGTAATACTTTCAGTTCAATTTCAGGTGGTTTAATACTTGAAGGAATAGGATTTTAATTATTATTTTCCAACAAATCTAAAGTTTCAAATTTGTCCTCAATATAATCTAAATTATCTTCTTTTATTTCATTCTCAATCTCACTAAATTATTCTTTCCTTAATTTTTCTTCCAACACTTTCTTAAATTTCTCATTACTTAGATAATCAATAACTTCCATCCTAAAACATTCATTATCTTTTTCTATTACAGGATATTTCATAGCTTTTACAATATTAAATGTTACTTCTTGATCATTAACTCTCATTATTATTTCTCCTTTTTGTACATCTATAACAGCTCTCCGTGTTGCAAGAAAAGATTTCCCCAAAATAATATGAATCTCTTTATTTTCCTCCATATCTAATACTATAGTCTACAAGAAAAATAAATTTATCCATCTTTACTAATACATCTTTTATAACTCTTTTAGGATAAGTTATTAATCGATCAGCTAACTGAAGAGTTACAGTAGTAGGGGAAATCTCTCTTAAATCTAGAAATTTAAAAATTAATAGAGGCATAAGATTAATACTCGCTCCTAAATCACATAAGGATTTTCCAAAAAACTTTTCATAAATTGCACAAGGTATAGTAAATCTACCGAGATCTTTTAACTTTTGAGAAAGCTTTTTTTGAATAATAGCGCTACAAACTTCACTGAGTGCAACGATCTCAGGATCTACAAACTTCCTTTCCTTGTTTAGTATATCTTTCATAAATTTCACATAACTTGGCATTTGTTTCAAAGCCTTAATGAAAGAAATGTTTATCGTTAACTTATTAAGGATTTCCAAAAAATTTTTTTAAATTATGTCTTTATTCTTTGTTGACCTCACTTTTGCTTGAGGTCTAGAAACTTCTTTAGCAGCCTAGGTCTAGCCATAGGACTTTCCTATTGACTAGTCTTAGAAAATTAAAAAAAGTACCCTCACTATTAGAAATTCAAAACACTTTTCTTTAATCAACTTGAGGTTCCACATTTTGGTCCTAACCTCTAATATTTAGAAGCTAAATTATTATGGGGGAGCTCAAGAAGAGTTCCTATAGGACTACTTGGCCTTAGGATTGACCCTAGATGTTGATTTGGAGCTAAGGTACACAATATCTTCACAATACCCTAGCTAAGATCAATACATGAGAGCCCCAAATGGGGATTTCATTGATCCATGACTCATTCAAAATGGATATCTATCCAATTCTACTTGAAATGCCTAACTTGGCCTTTTTGCTCTAGACACCTCCTAATTACCTAACTGCCCTTGGGACCCAAATTTGGCCAAAATTCCCAAATTTTCCCAAAATACCCAAAATTGATCAAAACTCATTTCAAACACTTTGAATATATCCTAATTTACCAAAACTGACAAAAATTTTCAAAAATGGCTAAATTACCAAAATGCCCCTCCATGACCCAAAATTTCAAAAATTCCAAAAATACTAAAAAAAATCCCAATAAATCCAAAATATTTTCAATTTAATTTTGTCCAACTACACCATGGTCCAATTTGGTCAGTTTGACCTTCTTTGACTAAAACCCCCAAATTAGTCCCAATATTGGCTAACACCCCAAATCTCAACAATTGAATGCCTTAAGCCTCAAATTGGCATCCAATTTTTGTTGAAAATCCTTTGTAAAGTCATTTGTGACCAAACACAATAATTAATTTGAGCTTAGCCCAAAGCAAGCTCAAGTTTGACCCAAATTTGACCCTTGGAGGCTTAATTTAGCTCTAAACCCAAACCCATCAAAACCCATTCAAATTGACCGTCAAATCAACTTCAAAACAACTTTTATCCTTCATAAAAGTTGTTCATAATGATGTTTTACATCAAATAAAACAATTAATTTGAGCTTATCCCATGGCTAGCCCAAGTTTGACCCAACTTTATCCCTACATGCTTAATTTAGGTCTAAATCTAAACCCATCAAAATCCATCCAAATTGACCATACCCTTAAGGGTTTAAGTTAGGTCTAAACCCAAATCCATCAAAATCCATTTAAATTAACCACCGACCCATAAGGGTTTAATTTAGGTCTAAACCCAAATCCATCAAAATCCATTCAAATTAACCATCAGATCAACTTCAAAACAATTTTCATCCTGCATGAAAATTGTTCATTATGATGTTTTACACCAAATACAATAATCAATTTGGACTTAGCCCACGGCTAGCCCAAGTTTGAGCCAAACTTAGCCCAATATGCTTAAAATGGGTCAAAAATAAAAAATCCACCAAATTGATTAACCAATTGACCTCAAAATGACTTTCACTCTACATGAAAGTTGTTCCTTATGGTCTCCTACACAAAATTCCATATTTAATTAGGCTAATTTACATGCCTAACCTAGTTCAAACATAAGATTTGGTCATGTGCACCATTTTGGACTTATGGCATCCAAACCAATTGAGCTTGGTATGGTCAAATGAACCTTACCTTAACTCATCCTAGACTCTAACCCAAACCAACTTGGTATGGTCAAATGAGCCTTACCCTAACTCATCTTAGACTCTAGGGTTGAGTTTAAAGCTAGTCACAAACCCATGGTTAAGCTTGATATTTATCTCATGGGTAAAGTTTTAAAAAAATTTCTTAAAGGGATAATAAAGAGGTTAAATCAATGTACTTGACATACCATGTCCAAAACTTTTAAAGAGATAATAAAGAGGTTAAACCAATGTACTTGCCATACCACATGTCCATACCAAGAGATAATAAGAAGGTTAAATCAATGTACTTGCCCTAACACATGTCCACACCCTATGGTGTTGATCATCATAAGCTTTAACCATGGTCCAAGCCTTGGTTAGCCACCTTAACCCAAGCTAAAGTCTTGGAAGAGATAATGAAGAGGATAAATCAAAGACACATGGTCCATACCCTATAATGCCATTTTGCTGCCGCACATCAAAGCTTTAACCATGATCCAACCCTTGGTTAGCCACCTTAACCCAAGCTAAAATCCAAAAAACCGTAATGAAGAGGTTAAATCAAAGACACATGTCCATACCCTATGGTGCCATTTTTACTGAGCATCATGAGCACTTGCAATACCACATGTCCATACCCTATGGTGCCATTTTTACTGATCATCATAAGCTTTAACCATGGTCTAAGCCCATGTCCAAAACTTTTAAAGAGATAATAAAGAGGTTAAACCAATGTACTTGCCATACCACATGTCCATACCAAGAGATAATAAGAAGGTTAAATCAATGTACTTGCCCTAACACATGTCCACACCCTATGGTGTTGATCATCATAAGCTTTAACCATGGTCCAAGCCTTGGTTAGCCACCTTAACCCAAGCTAAAGTCTTGGAAGAGATAATGAAGAGGATAAATCAAAGACACATGGTCCATACCCTATAATGCCATTTTGCTGCCGCACATCAAAGCTTTAACCATGATCCAACCCTTGGTTAGCCACCTTAACCCAAGCTAAAATCCAAAAAACCGTAATGAAGAGGTTAAATCAAAGACACATGTCCATACCCTATGGTGCCATTTTTACTGAGCATCATGAGCACTTGCAATAACACATGTCCATACCCTATGGTGCCATTTTTACTGAGCATCATAAGCTTTAACCACCAACCCTTGGTTAGCCACCTTAACCCAAGCTAAAACCCAAAACCGTGAGCCCCCACATAGGCCAAAACCCAAATTCATGCCAAGAGGCCACCTCAGCCCAAATTGAGTTAAGAGCTCCTCTGCTGGACACCTAAGCAGTGGAACTAACCCCTCATTTGGCCAGATAAGCATCCCCATGGCCATTTTCTATAAAATCTTCCCCACGACCATGAATAGGAGTGTGGTAAAAAATTTTCACTAAGCCTTCCCAAAATCCTCAGAGAGCTTCTCTAAGAGCCCTTCAGTATATTTCAATCCATTTCCCCCTCTCAAATCCACCATGACAATCCAATTTTAGGCTTGAATTCCTGCCCGAAACCAGGACAAATTCCAATCCCAACCTACAAAGCACCGAACTCCAATTAAATTGGCTCTACACCTTAACAAGAGTGAAAGAAGCCAAAGCCCCATAAAATCCCCCTTCTACAGAGCCTCTATCATAGCTCTATATCAACACCCAAACTCGGCCGTGATCGAATTCATACTTAGGCCTTACATCAAGACCAGGGACTTAATCCCTAGTCTCCTTGGACCTCAACGAACATACCGAGCACCTCTGATCGAAGCTTCCCTTCTCAGAGCAAAGGAATAAAACTCCCCATTCTCTCGAGCTTATTTTGATTCTCCATTTTCTTAAGCTTGAGTTCATGACATCTTAACCGTATAGATATGTTCGTCTCACTTAGACAATTACAATGGCTTAATTTCATGGCTTATTAACCGTATAGATATGTTCGTCTCACTTAGACGATTATAATGGCTTAATTTCATGGCCTATTAACCGTATAGATATGTTCGTCTCACTTAGAAGAATTCATAGGATCAAACCCGAAGTGATTTGGTTGAGTCTAGGCCGAGATCTTAAGGTTTTAGTGTGAACGTAGGATCAAACCCGAAGTGATTTGGTTAAGTCTAGGCCGAGATCTTAAGGTTTTAGTGTGGATGAACACGGGTTCATTCCATTGAGGACGATGAACAGATGTCGTCCATTCTCGCGTGTATTAAATGAACGGCGGAGATCGAGTGGGATGATCATCCGTGGCGATAAAGCGGGACGCGTGGCAGCTGACTTAGAAGGCGGCATCAAATAGGAGCGCGCCGCGTGTCTTTTCGAAGGATCCGAGGATCAAGTCAGCCCGCGGTTTGAATAAATAAATAGGATATTTAATAAATTCAGAAAAGAGCTCCTAAACTTCAAAAATCCATATCTTTGCATAGAAAATTCATAAAAATAAAATAAAAATACCATCTTTTTCAGTGAACAGTGGAGAACCATGTGGAATTATTTTCACATTAATTTGATGCATAAATTATTTTTAAAAAATGAATTAAGGTTAGGGGTTTCTCAATTTTCCATTCATATTGGACTATCACCTTGACTCCAAATTTTTACTTGTTGTAGCCTCTGTCTAGATGCACAATTTGAGCATTTTTCCAAAGACATAGGAGATCTCTAGACAGAGATCTCAATTTTATAAGTTTTTATAAATTTTCTATTCAAATAATTATAGAAAATTGTATGTGGTTTAGAAAATTATAAAAAAATTCATGTAAGTTCCCTATGACCAGAGTAGTCTTAGGAAATAATTTCATGATTTTTAAGGATCAAAACATCCCTATTTTGAGCAAACCCTAATTTACTTAAAACATTTAATTTGGAGCACACAGAGACTAAAATCACTTGATTTTTATTCTCCACTGTGGTTCATCTGTCAGAGAACTCACCATAAAAATTTCAACTCATTTGGAGATCATTTATTATTTTTAATTGATTTTTAAAAGTGACCATCAAATTTGAAACTTAAATAATTTTTAAAAATCAAAATATAACTCCAAAAATTATCAAAACTTAGTTTTTTGAGTTCTCTGATATCAGGGGAATTTAATAAAAACAAAAATATATTTAAAAGAAAAAATTGATTTTTAAGTTATTTTTAATTATTTTTAATAATTGAAAATAATAAAAAAATCATAAAATACTAAACTCATGGAAATGTTTCAAAATTTTTTCCTAAATACTTAGGAATCATTGGAATATTTTTCCAAGGTCTAAAAATAAAGATATCTATTTTTAAACCTTAAAATGATTTTTTTGGCTTAAAAATAGAATTTTTACCAAAATAATTCTAAAAGGTCAAATAAAAATCAGAAAAATACAAAACAAATTTCTTTGGGTTCTCTGATCTCAGNTTAGGAATCATTGGAATATTTTTCCAAGGTCTAAAAATAAAGATATCTATTTTTAAACCTTAAAATGATTTTCTTGGCTTAAAAATAGAATTTTTACCAAAATAATTCTAAAAGGTCAAATAAAAATTAGAAAAATACAAAACAAATTTCTCTGGGTTCTCTGATCTCAAAGGGTTTTTCAAAAAATATAAAACATATTTTTCAACATATAAAATATTTTATTTTTATTAAAATCTCCAAAATTTCAATTAATGTTAATAAATCTTAGAAAATTCAAAAAATTATGAAATTTTGGCCAAATGACTTTCTGGTCAAGGGCTAGCTTACATAAAAATTTAAAGTAATTAGGTATTGTCTTGATCATCTTTTGAAATTTTCCTTGAAAATGCATATTCTTACATAAAAATAATTATATTAATTAAATTGAATTGTGAAAATTCACATTTTCTCCTCTCATGTATTAATTGACCTATCAGTAAGGTTATATAAAAATTTCAAAGTCATTTGACTTAAAATTGACAAATTATGAAAGTTTGTAATGAATTAAATTAAATTGTGAAAATCCACATTATCTCCTCTGATGTCTTAATTGACCTATTACATGAATTAAATTAAATTGTGAAAATGTGGGGCAAAATTGTAATTTTGAATATTTTGGCCTTAATGAACATTTAGGCTTAATCAAAATGGTTTTGGATATTTTTGCCTTAATGAACATTTAGGCTTAATTAAAATGGGAAATGGGTAATTTCTGATATTAATTAACTCATTTGATGATTTACAATCAAAAATGGGTTTAATTGGTAGAGACCCACTTTACTTTGCCAAACTATATGATAATTCCCATAATTATCAAAATTTTGGAAACTTCATTAGCACAAAATGACTTTTGAATTTATGGGGTATAACTTTGGAAATCAATGATTTCATACCCTTATTTGATAATCAAAATGATATTTAAATGATCTTGATAATGATCACTTAAAGTTTTAAATCTTTTCAAAATCAATACACACACTTAATACATTCAAGTAAGTTAAAGCTTGATAATGATCATTTAAAGTTTTAAATGTTTTCAAAATCAATACACACACTTAATACATTGAGGACTTAAGGGCTCAAGTGGTAAAATTTAATCCGAAATCCACTTGTTAAAAGAGGATTAGAAAAATCAACATAATCAAACTCTTTTAAAACACCACAGGTTCAATTAGGACTAAAAGTTTGGCTAAGTGTTATCAATAACACTAATTTTCCCTCTAAAAGGTCTTCACCCACATAATCTTCAAATTAAAAGACAAATGACATTCACCCTATTCTTAAGGGATAATCAAGACATAAATATTCATTGAGCATCAGGATATTCAGGATGAATTATTAAGTAACATAATAAAGTTTAAATGAACCCAAGGACTTTTACCAGACATTAAGAAGGTTGCATGGACCTGCTCCCTACTCTTAACCTGGCGAATACCTTAGGGATCTGTTAAACTTAATATGTTTTATTTAATAATATTATCCTTAAAATTTAAGGACCCCCAATACACAACATAGACTTAGGAAGCTCTCCAAAACTTTATTNTTTTACCAGACATTAAGAAGGTTGCATGGACCTGCTCCCTACTCTTAACCTGGCGAATACCTTAGGGATCTGTTAAACTTAATATGTTTTATTTAATAATATTATCCTTAAAATTTAAGGACCCCCAATACACAACATAGACTTAGGAAGCTCTCCAAAACTTTATTTTTCCAGCTCTATATACATAAATGCTCTGACATGCATTTTGAGTTTCAGGTGGTGGAACGAGAAGACTCGCCAGGTACACTTTTACAGTTTTCAGCGTTGTGCTTCTTGTACTTTCATACTGTACTTTTATACCTGCAAATTTGCATGTTAAACAACGATGTCACTTTACATGAAACTAAAACAATCAGGATAGCCATATACCCAAAACCAAAACTAAAATCAACCAAGATAAAATTCACCGCCACAATATTTTAAAATTTAAAACAACTTAAAACTTAATCACAAACATCACAAAAAATACAACTTCAACTAAATTAAAACATCTCTATTGGAAGATCGGGAACCCTCGGAGGAGGTAACCTACGGTTGCTAAGGAGGTTTTCCACGGTCTAAATGAAATGATGGAACACATTAAGTTGAGTTTAGTAACTTCATTTGGACTAAGTGATTCTAATAGAAAATAGTGGTGCCGGGACGATGGAACTTTGGGATCTTGTCCGGTGTCACTCTAATCAACTTTAATATGCCCATAATAGAATTTAAAGAACTTTAACCATAGGGTCACCTGAATTGATATTATAACCAAATGACCTAGAAAACTTGAACTCTGCTACAACGAGGAGCTTGGAGCTTACATGGTGGGCAGCCCGACCATCTTCAA
>JXCR01084017.1:41731-54462 GCA_002079205.1 Phalaenopsis hybrid cultivar | reverse complement strand
GATTACAATAATATAATCTCAAGATGAATCCCCTAAAGTGCGCATTTGGTGTCACTTCTGGGAAGTTCCTTGGATTTGTTGTTCGTCATCGGGGAATCGCGATCGACCTGGAGAAGATTAAGGCTATCTTAAAAATGCCTCCCCTTAAAACTTTGAAACAATTAAGTTCCTTTCAGGGGAAATTGGCATATCTGAGACGCTTTATTTCTAACCTCTCATGTAGGTGTCAGCCTTTCTCGGCATTGGTTAAAAAGAACGACAAATTTATTTGGGAAGAAAAATGCCAGCAGGCTTTTGAGGATGTTAAACAATATTTAATGACTCCCCCTATTTTGGCAGCCCCTATCCCAGGGAGACCTTTGATACTTTATAACGCGGCTTTAGATCACTCGCTCGGAGCTTTATTAGCCCAAGTTAACAACGAGGGCAAAGAAAATGCACTATAGTACCTGAGTCATCATCTAATACCGACAGAGATAAGGTATCCACCAATTGAGATGCATTGTCTAGCTTTAATTAACCCAGAAGCTTAGACATTACATGCTTTCTCACAAGGTAACTTTGATTTCAAGAATTAATCCATTGCAATATTTAATGACACGACCAACGTCTCCGGACGTCTGGCAAGATGGTCAATGATATTATTGCAATTTGACATAACTTTTGTTCCCATGCGTGGACGTCTCGCAAGATGGTCAATGATATTATTGCAATTCGATATAACTTTTGTTCCCTTGCGTGCTATCAAAGGACAGATATAAGATGGTCAATGATATTATTGCAATTCGATTAACTTTTGTTCCTCTGCGTGCTATCAAGGGACAGATATTAGCAGATTTTCTTGTTGCACACTACTTTTGTTCCTCTGCGTGCTATCAAAGGACAGATACTAGCAGACTTTCTTGCTGCACACCCGTTACCAGCTGGGTCCCCACTTAATGATGAGTTACCAGACGAACAAATTCTACAAACAGATTTCTCTAGTGCACAACGCTGGGAGATGTACTTCGATGGTGCTTCCTCAGCCAGAAAAGACAAGGACTCGGGCACAATCATACCGGGAAAAGCAGGAGTTGGTTTGATTTTCATCACTCCAGACAAGGGTATGTTGAGATTATCGTACCACCTGATAGAGCCTTGTACCAATAATGAAGCAGAATATGAAGCTTTGATTACAGGATTAGAGCTGGCAAGTTTAAATGGACATAAAATATATTACCATCTACGGTGACTCCCAACTCATCATTCAACAAATTGCTGGACAATATAGAATTTTGAAGCCCAGACTGTCAGATTATTACCAGCACACGATGAAACTGCTGGAGCAGAATCCTAACGTGACTTTCTATCAGATTTCCCGGGTAGATAATACGCTGGCCGACGCTCTAGCAAAACTCGGAAAAGAATTGGCATGTCCCCCGGAGGATTCAATAGAAATCACAGTATAGGGCAGACAAGTTCTATCCAAGATTGACATGGAAACCTTACATAAACTCTAAATAGAAGATACAATAAATGCGATTGTAAATATCAACGAAGATCTACATAAACTCGGAAAAGAAGAAGACACAATAAATGCGGTTGTAAATATCACTGAAGATTAGGGAAAGCCATTAATAGAATATTTGCATACTGGAAAGCTGCTAGAGGATAAGTCCGAGGCAAACTAGATTAAGAAGAAAACACAATAAATGCAATTGTAAATATCAACGATGATTGGCGAAAGCCATTAATATATTTGCATACTGGAAAGCTGCCAGAGGATAAGTCCGAGGCAAACCAGATTATAAAAAGAGCTCCTGGAAAGCTGCCAGAGGATAAGTCCGAGGCAAACCAGATTACAAAGAGAGCTTCGTCATATACCGATTGTAAATATCAACGAAGATTAGCGAAAGCCATTAATTGAATATTTGCATACTGGAAAGTGATCGTAAATATCAACGAAGATTGGCGAAAACCATTAATAGAATATTTGCATACTGGAAAGCTGTTGCAATTGTAAATATCAACGAAGATTGGCGGAAGCCATTAATAAAATATTTGCATACTGGAAAGCTGCCAGAGGAGAAGTCTGAAGATTGGCGAAAGACATTATAAGAATATTTGCATACTGGAAAGCTGCCA
This sequence comes from Phalaenopsis hybrid cultivar, assembly GCA_002079205.1. Classification (NCBI taxonomy): domain Eukaryota; kingdom Viridiplantae; phylum Streptophyta; class Magnoliopsida; order Asparagales; family Orchidaceae; genus Phalaenopsis; species Phalaenopsis hybrid cultivar. The sequence goes on along the minus strand of JXCR01084017.1, from coordinate 52,338 downwards.
GAGGATAAGTCTGAAGCAGATTACAAAGAGAGCTTTGTCATACGTCTCATAAATGGTGTTCTCTATAGGAGATCATTCGATCAAATGTGGCTACGGTGTTTGAACAANTGACATTAAACAATATTTAACAACACCTCCTGTTTTGGCAGCCCCTATCCTAGGAAAACCTTTGATACTTTACACCGCAGCTTTAGATTATTCACTCGGACCTTTACTTTCCCAAGTGAATCACGAGGGTAAAGAAAATGCACTATATTACTTAAGTCGTCGTTGCCCAAGTTAACAATGAGGGCAAAGAAAATGCACTATATTACCTGAGTCGTCGTCTAATACAGCTTTATTAGCCCAAGTTAACAACGAGGGTAAAGAAAATGCATTATACTACCTGAGTCGTCGTGCTTTACTAGCCCAAGTTAATCACGAGGGCAAAGAAAATGCACTATATTACTTGAGTCGTCGTCTAATACCGAGCCCAACCTTTGATACTCTATACCGCGGCTTTAGATTACTCGCTCGGAGCTTTACTAACCCAAGTTAAAATGAGGGCAAAGAAAATGCACTATATTACTTAAGTCGTCGTCTAATACCGACGGGTTAACCACGAGGGCAAAGAAAATGCATTATATTACCTGAGTCGTCGCTTAATACCAACAGAAATAAGATATCCACCAATTGAGAAGCATTGTCTAGCTTTAATTTTTGCAATCCAGAAGCTCAAGTTAATCATGAGGGTAAAGAGAACGCATTATATTACTTGAGTCGCCGCCTACTACCGACGGTTAATCACGAGGGTAAAGAGAACGCACTATATTACTTAAGTCGCCGCCTAATACCGACTGAGATACGATATCCACCAATTGAGAAACATTGTCTAGCTTTAATTTTTGCAGTCCAGAAGCTCAGAAGATATCCACGCAAAGAAAATGCACTATACTACCTGATTCGTCGTCTAATACCGACGGAGATAAGGTATCCACCGATTGAGAAGCATTGTCTAGCTTTAATTTTTGCAGTCCAAAAGCTCAGACATTACATGCTTTCTCATAAGCCATTGTCTAGCTTTAATTTTTGCAGTCCAGAAGCTTAGGCATTACATGCTTTCTCACAAGGTAACATACATACTTTCTCACAAGGTAACTCTGATTTCAAGAATTAATCCGTTACAATATTTAATGACATCATGCTTTCTCATAAGGTAACTTTGATTTCAAGAATTAATCCGTTACAATATTTAATGACTCACACTCTCCGGACGTCTGGCAAGATGGTCAATGATATTATTGCAATTCGACATAACTTTTGTTACATCTCCGGACGTCTGGCAAGATGGTCAATGATATTATTGCAATTTGACATAACTTTTGTTCCCATGCGTGGACGTCTCGCAAGATGGTCAATGATATTATTGCAATTCGATATAACTTTTGTTCCCTTGCGTGCTATCAAAGGACAGATATAAGATGGTCAATGATATTATTGCAATTCGATTAACTTTTGTTCCTCTGCGTGCTATCAAGGGACAGATATTAGCAGATTTTCTTGTTGCACACTTTAATGACACGACCAACACTCTCTGGACGTCTGGCAAGATGGTCAATTATATTATTACAATTCGATATAACTTTTGTAGCTGCACACCCGCTACCAGCTGAGTCCCCACTCAATGACGAGTTACCGGATGAACAAATTCTACATACGNGGCCAACAATAATGTCTGACTGCATGGATACAGCGAAAAAATGTCACCAGTGCCAGATACATGGAGTGGTCTGCCACCAACCACCGAATGTGCTACACCCAACTATTGCCTCGTGGCCATTCGAGTGTTGGGGTGGGGTCCGAATGTGCTACACCCAACTATTGCCTCAGAGTGTTGGGGTACAGACATAGTGGGTCCGATAGATCCTCCATCTTCTAAAGGACATAGATTCATACTTGCAGCAACAAACTACTTCTATAAATGGGCAGAGGCAGTTCCACTACGAGAGGTTACAGCTCAGCATGTCCTACAATTCTTCAAAGACCAAGTCGTTTACCGTTTTGGTGTACCGCGAAGAATTATCTCTGATAACATGACAGCTTTAAAAAGCACAAAAATCAATAACTTCATCAGAAAACACGGGATAGACTGGAGATACTCCACAATTTATTATCCGAAAGCAAATGCGTTAGCTGAAGCCTTCAACAAAACACTTGTACAAATTTTGAAAAAAATACTCAATGAAAATAAACGAGACTGGCACAATAAACTGCTAGAAGCTCTGTGGGCCTACCAAAAAACGTTCAGAACTCGCACTCAATGTACACCTTATATGCCGTATATGGGTCATAGGCTGTAATACCATTAGAAATACAGGCGTTGTCTCTCAGAGTTGCCATTGCAAACCAACTTACAACTAAATAAAATGCAAAGCTCAGACTTAAAGAACTTGAAAGTATCGAAGGAAAGCGCCTACAAGCACAACAACATCTGGACCTATACCAAGCAAAGATGATACAAGCTCATGACAAACTGGTCCGTCCAAGGACATTTAAAATTGGTGACCTGGTCCTTGTTCTCAAAAGACCTATTCTTGCACGTCGCAAAATAGCTGGAAAATTTGAGCCGACTTGGGAAGGACCATTTGTCATTGAGAAGGTCTACGCCGGAGGAGCTCACCAACTCATCAATTCTCAAGGAGAAAGGCCTATGCTTCCAATAAATGGACAATACCTGAAGGCCTACTACGCAACATGAAAACGCTTGTCGCTGTTAGATTGTCGCATACATATGAAAATTTTTGTGAACTTTCAGATAGTTCTGGGGTTATTTATATGGCCTAAAAAGTCTATGACCAGATAATTTTTTTTTATCAATATAAAAATTAATGAAAATTCTTAATATCACACATTACATCCATTCTTTTCTACATAAATATTTACAAGATAAAATATATGTTAATTGAACTATGTTTTGTTCTCGTTCATAAACAATTCAAACTCACTGATGTCTCACAGTTAATTAAAGGAGAAGATGTCAGGATCGCGGCTAATCTTTGCTTTCAAAGATGGTTTGAATCTTGCTTTCAACAAAGAAGAGGTATCGCAAGGTGGGATAATCGACTTTGATATGAAATTCGACGATGTTAACATAGAATATGAAAATCCACTAATGGATGTCGTTGAAGCACGAGAAAAAGAGGGATTGCCCTCATTACTCAAATTCAGCGCTAGGATTCCCTCTTCCTCAAAAGGGAACGAAGCCGTCAAAGAACAAGATCCGATGGGAGGGCCAAGCCACCGTCTGCCCTCCATGGTGGCTACTACAGCAGGACATTTGATAATTGCCGATGAGCAGAAAATACCTTTCTCCTTGTTGCGGAGGACTCAACGAAGAAATACTGACCGAAAAAGACAAAGAGCTTTGGCCAAAGCCAGGAAAGAAAAAGAAAAGTTATTTGCAGTCCCAGAAGAATACATGCATAATGTCAACATGAAGGAGTCTTCTGATAGTCTGCCATTGAAAGAAGAGGAAGTACAATCGGTACGGCGTCCAGAACCATCACCAGTATGGGTTCACTTTAATGCCAGTTCGGTTTGTTTCACTTGTCATTCCATAACACTTGAATAAGAACATTTTGCAGGAGCATTTGTAGAATGTCCACGTTGCAATGTTCTACATCTAAAAAAATATTGTAATTATGATAATTACTTATCAGCTAATGAACTGATAAGATATGATGTTCTGCCAATAGATGATGCAAAGACAATTCAGCATTATCCATGGGATCCTTTTTATGCGCCAGCTCAAGTTGAGGTGTATAATCCGGTGGAAGCAATATCACCACTGACATGGCAGCCGATTATTGATAATTGGATAAATGATGAAGCACATTATCCAGCATATCCAAGAAATGTTGAGCTTGCAAAGATCCATAATGTTAAATGTAACATTTTTTAACATTTTTAAATAGTTGATGGAGAATATGTCAATATTCTGGAAGGATTGGAATTATACACAGAAGTCTTCTCTCTCACGGAACAACGAGAGGTACTTGATTGTGTGTTTGATCTCCAAATCAGAGGCAAAGCAGGGTTGCTATCTGGGAGAACATATTCAAAGCCTAAAAAATGGATGAGAGTCAAGGGCAAAACAGGGTTGCTATCTGGAAGGACATATTCGGAGCCTAGAAAATGGATGAGGGGTAAATGTCGCATCACGATACAATGCGGCTGTTGTTATAATTATAAAATAGATCAACAAGGAAATCTTACAGGAATTTTACAACATGAACAGTTGGAACCGATGCCACCCACGATAAAATGGATGATTACACGACTGGTTCAATGGAGTATAGTTCCATCAAATTGTATCCCCAATAGTTGCATAATCAACATTTATGAAGAAGGGGATTGTATCCCTCCACAAATTGATCATCATGACTTTGATCGTTTGTTCTGTACAGTCTCCTTCATATCAGAAAGCAGTATCATTTTTAGCACAGAGATAGACATAACTGGTCCAGGTGAATTCCAAGGATCTGTTGAGATTTCGTTACCAAGAGGATCTGTCCTAATTCTGAAAGGAAATGGAGCTGACATAGCAAAACATTGCATTCCTGGAGTTCGACACCGTCGAGTGTCGTTAACTTTCAGAAGAATGAGCGACGACAAAACCCCATATGGATTTCAGCCAGACATGGAGCTTGAACAGTTTCAACTATATGAGTTATAAACTCGTTGCACCACTAGGCTATAAAAAAAATACAACAGCCTAGAAGGTCAGCTTGTTTAGAAACTCATAATACAGTTTGCAAGAAGATCTTCTACTGACAGACATACAGATGTACAAATATGTAGCCAGCGATATGAGGACAGTTTATTTTGTACTTTATATTGTGTACTCATAGATGTGTTATTTATGCGAATAGCAAAATTTACTTTTCATCTTTTAAGATATATACATGATATATTGTACAAATGACTGTATGAATCAATAATGAAGAATTTCAGAGTCTTTTTCTGACAAAAACTTTTCTTAATGTGGTTGAAAACCGCTGAATTATGTATTGGTTCATAACGATGGACAGAATAAAACATTTTTCAAAATAAAAATTTTACAACAAACAAATTAAATTTGTGAAATAAGTTTTCTCAATTTTGAGATTCCTTGCATGTGCAGTATGACCCCGTTCGGTCTACATTCCCACAAAATCACACATTTCTACATAATTCTGTTTTCTATGATATCCCTATGGAGTCACAAACTCTATATGATATTTGCAAATATCTTACAAATCTTTTTTTTAAAATAACATAAATTTCTACACATTACGTTTTCAGAAACACATGATATTTTAAATCAGTTCAATACTTCTGATTCATAACTTTTCAAAGATTGATCCGATAATTTCAATTTTCTCATCGAATCAGTTCAATACTTCTGATTCATAACTTTTCAAAAATCGATCCAACAATTTCAATTTTCTCATCAAATCAGTTCAATACTTCTGATTCATAACTTTTCAAATTGATCCGATAATTTCAATTTTCTCATCGAATCAGTTCAATACTTCTGATTCATAACTTTTCAAAAATTGATCCAATAATTTCAATTTTCTCATCAAATCAGTTTGATACTTCTGATTCATAACTTTTCAAATTGATCCAATAATTTCAATTTTCTCATCGAATCAGTTCAATACTTCTGATTCATAACTTTTCAAAAATTTATCCAATAATTTTAATTTTCTCATCGAATCAGTTCTATACTTCTGATTCATAACTTTTCAATCAATCCGATAACTCTGATTTACTACTTTTAAAAAATTGATCCAATAATTTCAATTTTTTACATCAAATCAGTTCGATACTTCTGATTCATAACTTTTCAAAATTGATCCAATAATTTCAATTTTTACATCAAATTAGTTTGATACTTCTGATTCTTAACCTTTCAAAATTGATCCAATAATTTCAATTTTCATATTAAATCAGTTCGATACTTCTGATTTATGCTTTTCCCAAATTGACTGAATAATTTTCACTTTGAATTAGTCTAATATTTCTAATTCACATCTTTTAAGAATTGATCCAATAATTTCAATTCTTACTTAGATCAGTCCTACACTTCTGATTTCTTCTATTGGAAGTCAGTTTCAAATGTCTGACTCTCCTTCAATATCAATATTCGTATCTTGAATTCCCATTCTTAGGTCAACCCTTACATGTTGATCCCTATTAAAAAAAAATAAAACAACACACTTAAAACTCACTATTCAATCCTTAGTGAGAATCCTCACTTCCTGATTTTGATCAGATATACCCATTTGCTAGAAGAATCCCCAGCGGAAACAAATAACATACACAAATTCACACTAGGTCTAATGAATTAGAAATTTATATTGGTTTTGTTGATCTTGTCGGTCAACACCAATACGTGCGGTGTGCTTGCCCAGCACACCACACCTTCTGGGGGTCCATTTGTTGACCTCACTTTTGGTTGAGGTCTAGAAACTTCTTTAGTAGCCTAAGTCTAGCCATAGGACTTTCCTATTGACTAGTCTTAGAAAATTAGAAAAAGTACCCTCACCATTAGAAATTCAAAACTCTTTTCTTTACTCAACTTGAAGTCCCACATATTGGTTCTAACCTCTAATATTTAGAAGGTAAGATCATTATGGGGGAGCTCAAGAAGAGTTCCTATAAGACTACTTGGCCTTAGGATTGACCCTGGAGGTTGATTTGGAGCTAAGGTACACAATATCTTCACAATACCCTGGCTAAGATCAATACATGAGAGACCAAAATGGGGATTTCATTGATCTATGACTCATTCAAAATGGATATCTATCCAATTCTACTTGAAATGCTTAACTTTGCCTTTTTACTCTAGAATTTAGAATGAATATCTATCCAGTTTTATTTGAAATGCCTAACTTGGTCTTTTGCCCCTAGGCACTGAATGGATATTTATCCAATTCTATGTGAAAAGCCTAACTTGGTCTTTTGCCCCTAGGCACCATATATCTATCCAATTCTATGTGAAATGCCTAACTTGGTCTTTTGCCCCGAGGCACCTCCAAACCACCTAACTGCCCTTGGGACCCAAATTTGGCCAAAATTCCTAAATTTTGCCAAAATACCCAAACTTTATCAAAAGACATTTCAAACACTTTGAATATATCCAAATTTACCAAAACTGACAAAAATTTTCAAAAATGGCTAAATTACCAAAATGCCCCTCCATGACCCTAAATTCCAAAAATTCTCAAAAAATCCCAATAAATCCAAAATATTTCCAATTTCATTTTTTCCAACTACACCATGGTCCAATTCGGTCAATTTGACCATCTTTGACCAAAACCCCGAAATTAGTCCCAATATTGGCTAAGACCCCAAATCTCAACAATTGAATGCCTTAAGCCTCAAATTGACATCCAATTTTTGTTGAAAATCCTTTGTAAGGTCATTTTCGACCAAACACAATAATTAATTTGAGCTTAGCCCAAAGCTAGCTCAAGTTTGACCCAAATTTGACCCTTAGAGGCTTAATTTAGGTCTAAACCCAAACCCATCAAAACCCATTCAAATTGACCATCAAATCAACTTCAAAACAACTTTCATCCTTCATGAAAGTTGTTCATCATGATGTTTTACATCAAATATAATAATTAATTTGAGCTTAGACCATGGCTAGCCCAAGTTTGATCCAAGTTTAGCCATACATGCTTAATTTAGGTCTAAATCTAAACCCATCAAAATCCATCCAAATTGACCATCAAATCAACTTAAAAACAATTTTCATCCTTCATGAAAATTATTCATTATGATTTTTTACACCAAATGCAACAATTAATTCGGACTTAGCCCGTGGCTAAACCAATTTTGACCCAAACTTAGCCCAATATGCTTAAAATGGGTCAAAATCAAAAATCCACCAAATTGATTAACCAATTGACCTCAAAATGACATTCACCCTTCATGAAAGTTGTTACTTATGGTCTCCTACACAAAATGACATATTTAATTAGGCCAATTGACATGCCTAACCTAGTTCAAACACAATATTTGGTCATGTGCACCATTTTGGACTTATGGCCAAATCCAAACCAATTGTGCTTGGTATGGTCAAATGAGCCTTACCCTAACANCTTTAACCATGATCCAACCCTTGGTTAGCCACCTTAACCCAAGTTAAAACCCAAAACCGTGAGCCCCCACATAAACCAAAACCCAAATTCATGCCAAGAGGCCACCTCAACCCAAATTGAGTTAAGAGCTCCTCTGCTCGACACCTAAGCAGTGGAGCTAACCCCTCATTTGGCCAGAAAAGCATCCCCATGGGCATTTTCTATAAAATCTACCCCACGGCCATGAATAGGAGTGTGGTAAAAAATTTTCACTAAGCCTTCCCAAAATCCTCAGAGAGTTTCTCTAAGAGCCCCTCAGTACATTTCAATCCATTTCCCTCTCTCAAATCCACCATGGCAATCCAATTGTGGGCTTGAATTCCCGCCCGAAACCAATACAAATTCCAATCCCAACCTACACAGCACCGAACTCCAATTAAATTGGCTCTACACCTTCACAAGAGTGAAAGAAGCCAAAGCCCCATTAAATCCCCCTTCTACAGAGCCTCTATCATAGCTCTAGATCAACACCCAAACTCGGACGTGATCAAATTCAACTTAGGCCTTACATCAAGACCAAGGACTTAATCCCTAGTCTCCTTGGACCTCAACAAACATACCGAGCACCTCTGATCGAAGCTTGCATTCTCAGAGCAAAGGTATAAAACTCCCCATTCTACAGAGCTTATTTTGATTCTCCATTTACGTAAGCTTGATTTCATGGAATCTTAACCGTATAGGTATGTTCGTCTCGCTTAGACGAGTCCATAGGATCAAACCCGAAGTGATTTGGTTGAGTCTAGGCCATCGTCTCACTTAGACGAGTCCATAGGATCAAACCCAAAGTGATTTGGTTAAGTCTAGGCCGATATCTTAAGATTTTAGTGTGGACGGACACGAGCTCATTCCATTGAGGACGATGAACGGATGTCGTCCATTCTCGCGTGCATTAAATGAACGGCGGAGATCGAGTCGGATGATCATCCGGGGCGATAAAGGGGGACGCGTGGCAGCTGACTCAGAAGGCGGCGTCGAATAGGAGCGCGCCGCGTGGCTTTTCGACGAATCCGAGGATCCAGTCAGCCTGCGGTTTGAATAAATAAATAGGATATTTAATAAATTCAGAAAATAGCTCTTAAACTTCAAAAATCCATATCCTTACATAGAAAATTCATAAAAATAAAATAAAAATACCTTCTTGCTCAGTAAACAGAGGAGAACCATGTGGAGTTATTTTCACATTAATTTAATACATAAATTATTTTTAAAAAATGAATTAGGGTTAGGGGTTTTTCAATTCTCTATTAATATTGGACTATCACTTTGACCCCAAATTTTTATATGTTGTAGCCTCTGTCTAGATGCACAATTTGAGCATTTTTTTAAAGACATAGGGGATCTCTAGACAAAGATCTTAATTTTCTAATTTTTTATACATTTTCTATTCAAATAATTATAGAAAATTGTATGTGGCTTAGAAAATTATAAAAAAATTTATGTAAGTTCCCTATGGCTAGGGTAGACTTAGAAAATAATTTTATGATTTTTAAGGCTCAAAACATCCCTATTTTGAGTAAACCCTAATTTGCTTAAAATATTTAATTTGGAGCACACAAAGACTAAAATCAGTTGACTTTTACTCTTCACTATGGTTCAGGAGTTAGAGAACTCATCATAAAAATTTCAAGTCATTTGGAGATCATTTAATATTTTTAATTGACTTTTAAAAGTGACCATCAAATTTGAAAGTTAAATAATTTTTAAAAATCAAAATATAACTCCAAAAATTATCAAACTTAGTTTTTTGAGTTCTATGATATCAAGGGAATTTAATAAAAATAAAAATATATTTAAAAAAAAACTTGATTTTTAAGTTATTTTTAATTAATTTTAATAATTGAAAATAATAAAAAAATCATAAAATACTAAACTCATGGAAATGTTTCAAAATTATTTCCTAAGCACTTAGGAATCATTGGAATATTTTTCCAAGGTCTAAAAATAAAGATATCTATTTTTAAACCTTAAAATGATTTTCTTGGCTTAAAAATAGAATTTTTACCAAAATAATTCTAAAAGGTCAAATAAAAATTAGAAAAATACAAAACAAATTTCTCTGGGTTCTCTGATCTCAAAGGGTTTTTCAAAAAATATAAAACATATTTTTCAACATATAAAATATTTTATTTTTATTAAAATCTCCAAAATTTCAATTAATGTTAATAAATCTTAGAAAATTCAAAAAATTATGAAATTTTGGCCAAATGACTTTCTGGTCAAGGGCTAGCTTACATAAAAATTTAAAGTGATTAGGAATTGTCTTGATCATCTTTTGAAATTTTCCTTGAAAATGCATATTCTTACATAAAAATAATTATATTAATTAAATTGAATTGTGAAAATTCACATTTTCTCCTCTCATGTATTAATTGACCTATCAGTAGGGTTACATAAAAATTTCAAAGTCATTTGACTTAAATTTGACAAATTATGAAA